>PVKB01000231.1:0-122500 GCA_004027205.1 Ctenodactylus gundi
CCCTCGCAATAGGAGTTTTATTCCTTCTGAGCGTTTGCCACACAACTCCCCCCCACCCCTCTGGACGACTCCTTCCCGTCCCCCCACCCCCAGCACCCCCAAAGACAACACAGATGCACACAAGGCAGACCCAAGGCCAGAAACTTACCTGCTGTCAGCCAGCCGCAGTCAAGGCTCACTTAAGCCCCCCCAAATCAATTGTCCTTCCTTTTTAAAGGTTTGCTCTCTCCTTGGGAGGGGGGGCACCTTCTGCTTCCCAACTCCAGGCAGTCACTCTTTACAATTTATTTTGTCGTACATCATTTGATCACCATGAATTAGCAACAGCAAGAAAATGTAGGAGAGGGAGAAAAGAGAGAAAGAGAGAGAGGGAGAGAGGGGAGAGAGAGAGGGAGAGAGAGAGGGAGCAGAGCTTTCTGCAAGAGAAGAAGAAGAAAAAATGTACGTGTGACAAATTATGCTACCAAGAAACAACACATCATTATCCTTGGGCCTGGGGCTCAGTGAATCGTAACGAGAGTAATAGGAAATCCACGGTTGGGGAGAGAAACGGTCGTGCTTGGCCAGTGGAGAGAGACGATACAGGGGGATGGATGCTGGAGAGACGCGCAAAATTATGGCTCAAGGCTATTGTAAAAATTGTCGAGCGTAAATGACTGCGATTTCAAACATCTTTGGAAGAAAGAAGGGGAAAAAGCGAGCCCCCCTCCCTCCCTCTCCCTCTCTCTCCCTCTCTCTTCTCTTCTCTCTATAAAGAACCGTCAAGTTTTAGTGCGCATTGCTAATTAGTCAATTTCTCTCTGCCTTCACAGGCTGGCGACTTCGCTGCTGAGCTGAAACTGCTAATTTCTGTGACCAGCTTTTTTCTTAGCTGTGATCTGGATGAATGAGTAGCTGTCTCACAGAGATGACAAAAATAAACTCTAATCCCCCCCAAAATTTCCACTACATCTTTCTCATGCATAGATTTATGATCTTCAAGCGCTCTGTGCAATATGCAAACTTTTTTTTTTGGTGTCTGTGTATTTGCTTTTGGTTCCAGATTTCCCTACATGGGTGTGCTGCTGTTCCCTGCCACCCCATACCTCTCCCCCACCCCAACACCGTGAAATGCAAAAACTGTCTGATCTCAAAGTATACTAAGATGCCACTTTAGGCTGTCTTGAGACTTGGGGGTTGGGGCTACCCAGGAAGGCACCACCCTCACCTGAGAGGTGAATGGTGGCTGGATGTATACACTGGGCTGAGGGAAGTCCCCCTTGATAGCCACAAGAGGGGACAGCCCTTGGCTTCCCATTATTCCCCCTTTCCCTACTCAAGCCTCATGGTCTTGTTTAGAAACATATTTTCTCTGTCACTTTGTGAGGTTAAACAACCACCTTTGAAATTCACTGTCAGCTCTTCAACAGATAAGGATTCCGAAATCACATTTTTTAATTGGAAGATTATCATATTGTCAGATTTGTATTTCAATTAAGGAGTCTTTGACTTGCAGGAACTGGAATCCGGAGCCAGGCAACCCAGCAGCAGTTTCACAAGCACCACCTTTCTACTCCGGAGCTCACCTGCAGTGGGAGGGCAGTCACCCAGAGCTCACACCTTTGCCTCTGCTTGGCATGCGAAATGAACCTCAGCGTGGTTCTGGAATTTTAGCTGTGCCAGAGATTCATGTGCATTTTGGCAGAGGACATGTTCTCCAGACTTCTCTCATGATGTATTGCGCCCTTACATTTATAGCTCTGCATCTGGGGGTGGGGGGGGCATTGGAGATGTCCAAGAAAGGAAAATAGGAAAGCAGCAGAAGCAAGGCATGCCCTTGAGTAAGATGAACAGGAGTCAGTGAGAGCTGCGCATAAGTTAAATAGAGTTTTGTTTGTTCTTAGGGGTATGAATATGATTCATTCTAAATTTATGGGGTCTGATTAGTAAGGGCATTAAAATAGACGTCAGAGTACCCCAGAAAAGCTGCCCTTTTCCATCTCCCTTTGATTTGTAAGGGATCAAAACCCATCTGCTTAAGGGAGGGGGAAATGAGGACCCTGAGGTTTGGAAACTGTGAATTCCCCATCCAGAATGATAAACGTGGGTGTATAGATGGGATAGGTACTCTTAAACAAAGAAGGACCTAATGGAAGGATTTAGCCCTCACAGAGGCCCTTTCCTGTCCAGGTCCAGGATTAGCTGAGAGTCATACTGCCTCACTGAGGTCCTGCAGAAACGCTGCGCTCACATACTCATAATACAGAAGTTCAAGTAGCTTGTAAGACAACAGAAAGAATTTTGTTGTTGTTTACAGCAAGGGAAATAAAGAGGATAGATTATCCCGACCTACTATAATTTGTTTTTATTTTTACTTTTTCTGTTTTGGATTACATAGGTCCTGAGCAGGAAGAGTCTAGGACTGTGAAGTAGCACTTTTGGGGGTTCTTAGCAATGAAGGCCATCAAGTGTGTGGAGTGTCATCCAACTCCCTCACACATGCAACGTACTATCTTTAGATTATGCTTTTTTGTGTTGGTTGTTTATGAACTTCCGGTGGAGTATTTGGAGGGAAAACCAAGGATGAAACCCGGTCCCTTTAGTTAGTGCCGTCTTCTCAATTTGTCACTAGGGAACTGAAGTATGTTTTCTAGCCCTCAAAATATCGTCGTTGTGAATTCCCTTACTTTCATTTATTAACTGATAAGGGTGTATTGATTACTAATTATGATGACTAAATTCTTCATTGCTTCTAAAGGATATCAAAGCCACATTTGGAAAAAAAATGTAACCGTTGCCTTTTTAATGCATATTTAACAACTAGGTGGAGGGGGAGAAAGCGTTGAGGGCTTGTAATCTTAAAGCAAATGTAGAAATGGGTTGGGTTGCTTCCATGTACACTTTAAAGTTACCCTATTTAGTAATATTAAAATTTCTGAGAAAGAAATTATAACTCTGATCATCTTGTAAGCAATTAAAGGAGAACATTGATAGCAAAAGAATCCCTTCCTAATCTGTGCGTGTAAATCTCACACCTCCAGTATCTTGAACTGGCTTCGACTGAAATTATTGCAGAACTCACAAATGATATGACACTATTTACAATAAATCCCGTTATGAAAGATTCAATTTGCAGCAATCAGATTCTAGCTACTAAGCGATTGTAAGTATTTGAATTTTATCCCACTTCACTGTTCAATGTACAGAAATTGCATCTGTGTGTTTGATCTGTCCTGCTGAGCACTATCAGTAGCTGGCATCTCTGCCACTATTGTTTTTAAAATGGCAGGAAAGACGTACTAGTCAAGAGCACTCAGCAGGATGGATTTCACATGGCCGCAAAGAAGCTGGAATTGTCTTTGAGGACCGAAAATACACACACACACACACACACACACACACACACACACACTCACTCACACACACACACTCATGTAGTCACCTAATTCAAACAGTTTTCATACTTCAACAGAATTATCAAGATTCTTTACCAGTGAATCTGTGTTTCAACTACGTACAGTGGAGGGATTCGGAAACTCTCGCCACTGAGCAGTCCAGCAGAGCTGCCGTTAGCTCCCAGCGTCTGGTCAGCCTTCAAGGTGGCACAGATCCAGGCATATGAGTGGCTCCAGTTGCTCCTGGCCATCTCGCTGGACTGGATGAACTGAAGATTATCTTTAAAGCAGTTCTAGAAGTGTTCTGGGGCCTACCATGAAGAGGCAGCCACGCTGAAACTTTATTTCCCTCATTCTTGACTTGTCTGATTTGTGAGTTACCACAAAAATGAATAAACATCAGAGCCTGGCCTCCCGTGTGGTACTTTTAGTAAGTAAATACTACTTCCAGGTGGCGGGACCTTTTATGATTACTGTCGTCCTAGAATAGATGGATAATGGAAGAAATCTTTCTTTTTTACAGATGGAATCAAATTGAGTAAAGTAGAACCACACAAGTCTCTCAATGCCAGGAAGTGGCAAAACACAGATCACAACATACAGGTTTTTGGTTTTTCCTTTTTTTGTTTGTTTGTTTGTTTTAAATCTCAGGTAGTCATGGGTAGATTTTACAGTCATCAACTCTGTGCTTATTAAAGAGAGAAAACAAAGCCCACCTTGAAGTTACAATACATGACAACAAATAGTGCTCTCAGCTAACAATTTGTCAAAAAGCAATGGCTTGCTATTGCTTCTGGGTAAAGCCCAACTTCTTGTCTTTGACACTGGAACATTCCAGATTTCCACAATCTAGTGATGCAGTTCCAACTCCTCTGGGCATTCCTTTAGCTGTTTTCGGGACATGCCCACGTACGCACGACAGCTCCCAAGCTTAGATTGTGTCTCTGAGAGGTCTTGGCTCTCTTCACAAAGAAATCCTACCTATATCTCAAGATCAGACTAAGATTTCCTTGGGCTGTATAACCCTTACAAGCAACTTCAAGGAAAATAATAATTGCTAATTATTCACTGAGTTTCTTACTTCCATAGTGGTCACTATTCTTAGACTTTCAGATATTTTACTTTTTAATTTGATTATCATATGGAAGAGTATGGTAGATTGAAAAAATAACCTCTGCTGCTTCTCCTGGGAGTCTATTTCTCTATTTCTTAAATGTGAGCTGGACTTAGAACTTGCTTAGACCAATAGAAGAAACCAGATGGGATTTTGTGCCAATTCAATTTTTTTTTTTTTTTTGAGAGTACTGGAGATTCCAGCTCAGAGCTTTGACATTGAGCTACTTACGCAGCCTCAGCCTTTTTTTTTTTTTTTTTTTATGCAGAGTCTTTCTCTGTGGTCCAGGCTGGTCTTGAGAACTGGTCCTGAACTCACTATGTAACCCAGGCTGGCCTCGAACACAAGGCACTCCTCCTGCCTCAGCCTCCTGAGTGCTAGGATTACAGGTGTGAGCCGTCACACCTGGCTTATGTGCTGGTGCTCGGGAATAGAACGCAGGACCTTGAGCTTGCTCGGCAAGAGCTGACTTATTCCTCCAGCTATTTCTATTTTTAATTTGGGGAAGTGTTCCTACTAATTTGCTAAGTTTCTCAGGATGGGTTTGAGTTTGAGATCTTCCTGCCTCAGACTCCCAAAGTGCCAGGATTAACAGGCCTAGGCTACCTAGCCTGGCTTCCTTGCCAATTTTGAGTCTAAGTCTCAAAGTCTTGGTTGCATCAACTCTGCCTAGTTCAATGCTTTTGGAATACCAACAGCTGGAGTGTGAAGGAGCCCATATAGCTTAGCAGAAGAGGAGACACCACATGGACCAAATACTCCCCAGATCACCTGGTACCTGACTTCCGATGCATGAACAAGCCCTGCTGAGACAGGAGAACCAGCTCAGTCTGAATTGCTTATCCACAAAATCCTGAGCTAAATAAGTGGCTACTGTTTCAGGTTGTTAATTTTGGGGGTGATTTGTTCCACAGTAAAATTAGCTGATAAAGAAAGGTACTATTATTATCATTTTACTGATAAGCAAGAAGAAATACTGAGAAATCAGATAAAAATTTCAGAACCACTAGATTTTGCAATGGTAGAGCTTAAATTCAAACTAACTCAGCCTGACTCCAAAGATGGAGTGTTCTAATACACTGGGTGTTGCTTAGCGTTAGCATTCAATCATTAATTCATTCATTCACTAATCAAGTAGAGATTAAATATTTATGTACAGAGCAACATGCTATTGAGGGCACAATTAGAATTGCATCCTTACCTTCAAAGGCCTAACTGTCTACTGGAAAAGACAGGCAGGTAAATCAGGTGTGGAGAGAGAATGGTTACAATTTATAATTACTCTAATAAATGTAGATATAGATAAAAAGAACTACTGGAGCAGGAAAAAAATGCATCCCTAATTTTCTCACAGTGCTTATTATCTGTAATATCATCCTGACATTTATTATTGACTGCTTTCTTAGCCACTTATTTAGAAAAATCTCTTTTATTAATTAGATCATAAGTTTAAGTAAGAGACGATTTTGCTCTGTGAAAGTGTTAAATGGTATCTAGTTCTGTATGTACTTACACGTAGCAGTTGTTCAATAAATACCCCGATGGACTATTAAAGGTAAACTTATAATTTTACCAAAGAAATGGCTGGAAGAATAAAGAGGCCGTTTCACAATCAGAGACTGTGACAAAAGTAAGTCTCTTGGTTATATTAAACTACTATCTTAAAAATAAGAAAATCTTTATTATTTTGTGAAATCCTTGCTCGCAGCACACAGAGAAGAGCTGGGTAGGATCTTGGTGAGCACGTTCTCGAATCTTTTACTTATGGCTACCACTATCCGGCAAAATTCTCTGAGATTTTCAAGAGTAGTTACTATGAGGGAAATGCTAATTAAACTGTGAAGGAAAAGTAGCATAGTACTGGAATTCTGAGCACAGAATGTGGAAGTGGGTACCTTGAATCTGAGCCTTGGCTTTGGAACTTTCCATCAATGTGAGTGAGTAACCCCTCTGCCCTATAAATAGCAGCCACTTCAAAGGACTTTCTGGGGTCAAGTTTCTGTAAATTTGTACAAAGTGCCTAGAACAGTGTCTTACACAGTGACTGTTGCACGAATAATTTTAAAATAAAAACCAAACAAATGCAAGTGCAGAATTCTCGTCTTAGTTTCCTTTTATTACTTATCCTTTCCTGCAGATTCTACTGACCACGTAGCAATTACTGACTAGGTGGACAAAATGATAAAATCTATTTTCCTTGAGGCTTCAGTAGTGCTGCTGTTCCAAGCCTATGTTACCGAGCCTAGCTTATTAAAGTACTGATCACTTTAATAAAAGCATACTTATTTTTGATTACTCCTTTAGATGTTGTGTGTTTTGTTCAGTTAACCTGTATTTTGAAAATGTCACCTTTTTACCCTTGGAGATATTGATGTTTTATGTGTACACTGGGGGTGATTTAGACTAAATGTTTATTATTAATGATAGGTCCTTTGATGTATTCCTAAGTTTGAAAAACAGCTTTTTGATAATGTGCTTTTAAGCTAATGGCTGAGACAGAAGAGGCTATCCTTGGCTTCTCTCTCTGCAGTTGCTTGTGAGTCTAGACAAAGCACTTCTTTTTCAAGTCTCACTTTTCCTGTATTTGGAGAGAGAGAGAGACTGAATTTTCTTTGCTTAACCACTGTAGAGGGGTGCATTGAAGAGAAGTAACTTGTATGAACACTCCCCAAAGGACAACTGGGAACTTTCCTAGTGACTGGCAGGATGTATGAAGTTTTAGACTTCTTCCCTGCCTAAAAATTGCCCAGAGGCTTGGGGACAGAGGTATTTACCTAATCATATGTGTGGAGGTAGGTCAGCACAAACAACAAAAACGTGGGAGTATTTTGAGTGTATCGACAGAAATTATATTGTACATGTTCAGAAAATATTTTATATGAATCAAAAGTTTAGAGAAAATTGAGGCTGACTTAAGAGCATTTGTTCTCCTGTGGAAATGCCATATTCTGAATGTTCATTAAAGAAAGGCATGGAACTCTTCCCCTGTAAAAAAGACAATGCATCTTTATCATAAAGAGTTATCATCCACATTTGCAAATTATTCTAATCACCTTATCCACCCTCAATTTTTTTATTTATCTATGGCAATAAGTTTTCTTTCCCTTGCTAATTCTTAAAAATAAATATGTGTATTGCTGTATTACAATATTCACCATTTTAAAAACTGTGAAAACAAAGCATTAGCTGAGTTTCTTAGTCAAAAACTTCTATGACTAGTACTCAAATATTGTATAACTATAAGAATTTACCACCTTAGCTAAAGGAGCAGATTTCTTCCTAGGTGACTGTTTTATACACGGAGGTATTTATTGCTGCTCATAGCTTCGTTAATATTAGTACAAAGTGCAAATGAAAAGCTCTTCAAGTTTCTATAGTCAGAATAATCTTTTTCTGTTTCTCTGAATCCTCTTTATTTCTCTAGCCCATCCCAGTACAGCCTATCCTATTTCTAACTGTATTATTTATTTTGTAATTCCATATTTCCTACTTTTGTAAAGTAGTTTAAATTGCTCAAATTCTATGTCATATTGTTGAATCATTGTCTGAAAATTCATATAGTTTTTGGAGTTCGCTGGCTCAAGTAAACACTAACTAAAATTCTGTTGTCTTTCTTTCTTTCTTTCTTTCTTTCTTTTTTTCTATCTCTCTTTCTTTCTCTCTTTCTGCCTGTCTTCTTTCTTTTTATTTATTTTGAGACAAGGTTTTATTCTGTAGTCCATACTTGTCCTGAATTCATATGTAGTCCAAGCTGGCCTCAAATTTATGAAAATCCTCCTGCCTCAGCTGAGGTTACAGGCGTGAGCCACCATACCCAACTTATGCGATGCTGGAGAATCAAATTCAGTGTCTTACGCTTGCAATCCTCCTGTCTCAGCTTCCCAAGTGGTGGCATTACAGGCATGTGTTACCATGCCTGGCTTTTAAGCTATGTTCTTGAGTAACAACCTACCAATTTTCTACTTGCTAGGACTTCACTTAACACTGCTTTAGTATAACCTGTAGAAACTGAACACTATGCAGTGGAAGTCCAGTTATTTTCAGTAAGATAGTTTAAGAAATACAACAAGATCATGCAACCTTAAAGAAAAACCTCAAAAAAAAAAAAAAAAAGGCTAGTAGAAGGAAACTATCATAAAAAAAGAAATCCCAGCCTAACATTGTCTTATTAATGTAGGCCATGAGGCCTATGGCCACTGAAAGTATCTATAAAAGACAACTATGACTATGGTTCACCTGTAGTTCAGTGCCCAGTGTGAACAGAAGGACAGAACAACAGGTCAGGAACAGGAAGAAAATGCATTTGGCAATCACCTTTGTCATTTACTGGTAACTTAAATATCCTAATGTCTCCAGGTCTTATTTTTCTTATTAGCAGATGAGATGATAGTAATTCTTACAGTATTTATATTATAGGGCAGCAGAGTGACCAAGGAAGATGTGAAATGTAAAAGTTTTTGAATTGTTAAACTAATAAAAATGCTAGTATTGACTTTTGTTAAAATCTCAACTATACCATTTACTAATTGTGTGACATAAGGCAAGGCTCAATCCCTCTGAGATGCAGTTTTCTCGTAAGTGAGATGGTGTTCACTTATTCTATAAGTTTGCTGTCCACATTTGGTAGGAGAGTGTCTTGTGGATGGAATACAAAAGGTCCTGGTTTGGCAAACCCTAAATAACTGATTTGAGAGAGAACTAAGAAAATAAGATATCTGCATGTTAACTTTTCTTGAGTTTCGGTTGAAACATCTAAACCAAAGAGAGTGGAAAGAGGGATTGTGCCATTGCTAATGTCCTTTTCAGCTCTGAAGTTTGTGGGCTGAAACTTTATTTTATCAGAATGATTGGTTCATGAAATATGAGCTTTCAGTTAGTAATACAGGCCCTGGGTGAATTCTCTCGAGACAAGCAGAGAGATTTTGAGTTGTGCCTCCTGGCTTGTCTGTGAGGTGTTTTCCACTCGAGTCACCAGAGGAGTCTGTCTTTTGAGAAGCCTCCTCACTCACATGGGCCTCTCCCCAGGTTCTACAAATGTGCAAAATGTATGAAATTAGAACATTTTTCTACAATCAGCTATGATTGCTTTCTATTCTCACTTTGGCTTCTCTTTGTGTCCCAAAGTATTAGAGGGGCTGTGGATGTTTATGAGAGGAGCCTAAAGAGAAGTTGATTTAACATTCAGTATGAGCGGATGTAGAAGGATGGACTTACATGGCTCACAATGAGTTCAATATAGTTTTAAGTTGCCACCAGCTGCCCTGATGGGACACATGACTACCAGGACTATTCTGATATCCCGCTAGGCTGCTTTACACATTATGACATACAAGTGTGGATTTGAGAGTGCATTGTCATACGAATACGTACTATTGTAAGGAGTCCTTGAAGGATATGGAATTCTTTAAGATGATTCTTTGTATCAAAATTTAAAATATTATAGTTTATATAGGAAGAAACTTAGAGTTTTTGAGATTCATTATATTATTAATATAAGTTAGAAAAACAGAGAAATGTAATAAAATATTAGGGATAAATATGAATTTTGATCCATCATGCTAGTTGCCTAATTGATCTATTTTCTTCCCTCTGAAAATGGAACTAAAAATCTTTGTTATTGCACAATTGAAGATTGTGAAGTCAAGTACCTGGGA
The DNA here is from genome assembly GCA_004027205.1 of Ctenodactylus gundi. NCBI lineage: Eukaryota > Metazoa > Chordata > Mammalia > Rodentia > Ctenodactylidae > Ctenodactylus > Ctenodactylus gundi. The sequence continues at coordinate 10,143 of PVKB01000231.1, forward strand.
AAGAAACGTTAAAGATCTGTGCTGAACAGTCAATTGGTTAACATGGTATTATTTTCCTGGATTTTGTGATTTTTGTAGGAATGCTAACTTTTAAAGACTTTTTGAAGTGAGGCACCAGAGACTATGTATCTGCCCAAGTGTCTACTCCACATTTGCTTCTGCAAGAATCCTGCCAAGTCTATAACAAGTCTCCGTGGAAGTGGATGGGTTTCTGCAATGCACTAAGACATAGGGCTGAACATAATTTTTTATTTTTTAGTCTCTATATTTCAAGAAGCTTCTCTTGTGAAGGAGGGTTTGAAGGTCTTACAGTCATACTTTCAGAGCCCTCCTCCTAGGGATTCGGAGCTCTTAATTTCTCTTATGTGTACAGCTACTTCCCCTACTGGCCTAAGAATCTATGGCTTCCAAAGGCCTAACTTCCTGTTGGTAGCCATTTAGGCTCTTCACCTGTCACTACTGAGGACAGAGAATTGGACTTAGTTGCTCTTTGTGCTAACATATAAGCAGATTGCTCTACACATTCACATGTCATTGATTCATGTTATGATTGATTATGGAGTGTCCCCCTAAAGCCTTCAAGGTGACTGGATTATGAGGGTTAATTGGGTCAAGTTGACTGATCTATCGCTGATTTCTGTGCTGATAGGCAGTGGGGCCAGGTTAGAAAGATGAGTCTCTGGAAGCATGGCCTGGAAGGGTACATTCTTGCCTCTGTCGCTACGCTTACATTTCTACCCTGCTGCCAGCATCCATGCGATGAACAACTTCCCTGAAACTTGGCCCTCCTATGCCCTCCAACATGTCCTTCCACAATTGCTGACTGACCACGAACAAACCGAGACTCTTGAAACATGAGCTGAAAATAAACTACTCCTCCTTTAATCTGTGGGTGTCTAATAGTGTGTCCCAGTGATGAAAAAGTGTCTAAGGGAATTCATTTGGCAAAGCATTGCATCTATGGATGAAGTTACTTTTGTGCTCATAGATTGGTGCTTCCAAAATGCTTTGAGGTTTGTGCAGTAGAAGCAGCACCGAGAGGAAATGTATTCGTGTAACACTCTTTCACTATGGTTCTGACATCCAGAAACCTGGACATGCTTTCAGTATTTAACTCCTAATCCGGTTTTTCTTAAAAGCATGCAGATTCATGATGGCAATTTACCCTCTTCTGCTTTATACCAATTATCATGTACCATACCCACTCACAATAGGACTGTAGATTTCTTTTTTTAAGAGAAAAGATTTACTTTGGGTTACTGCTGTAGAGATCTCAGCCTATAGTCCTCTGGCTCGGGGCCTGTGGTAATGCAGAACATCACAGTTGGAGGGTGTGGCAAAGAAGAGAGAGAGAGAGAGAGCGAATCAGAAAGGAAGGGACAAGAGATACAATGTTGTTCTCAAGGGGACACCCCATGGCCAACTCCTTTTAGTAGGCTTACAAAGTTTTTATCATCAGCCAATAATGTCATCAAATTATTGAACTCATTAGTTCAAGGTATGAACTAGTTTATTGATAAATATAGAGCCCCAAGAGGCTGAAAAATTTTCTAATAAAAATCTAATTCATTCAAATGATTTGAAATTGCCAAGTTATTTTGAAAAATAAAGTATCATAATAAAAAGTTCTGAGGAACAATTGAGGTAGCTAAGATCTTTGGCTTGGTATAGACTTGACAATTTGTTTATTACATAAATATGTGTCCATATATGTGTGTATGTACACATATGTACATGTTTACATAATAGTTTTCTGTGTAGGTACATGTGATAATGACTGTGGACATATGATTTGTAAAACTTATAAATTACCTTAGAGAATGTCACCTATTAAAATATTATTTTCGTACCTGTGAAATAATGATTGTGAGGATTCCATTTTTTAAAAATGTTAATATATATATATATATTAAAAATATATATTTTAAATATATATATATATATATATATATATATATATATATATATATTTAAAATATATATATATATATGTTTGCTCAGAGGCTTAGTATGTTGCACCAGGTGGTAGGTTCCAACATTCAGCAACTAAAAAGTTTTAATATGCTTTCTGAATATTTCAAGGGGACAAACATTCATTCCCAGAAGCCCATTTCCTATACAGCTCTGTCCTAAAAAGCAGAGTGAGCAACAAGAATGTGCTTGAGGCAAATGGGCTTTAGGACCTCATCTCTGGCTCCAGGCAGCAAATGGTGGCAAAGAAGTGTAAGCAGCAGAGCTACTCGGAGTGTAGATGACAACTCTACCCTCTAACAATTGCAGCAAATACCAGTCTGTTATCACAACACTCCAGTCAGGAGTTAACTGGAAGCTGTGCCTGTCTTCCAATAGCCTGCATGTTGAGGCACTTATGTGTTCTCCATACACTTCTGAGAAGATGCAGTTCCACTATAAAGGCCCAAGGGTAGCTTAAATAATTTCTGAAGTTATAGCTTACTATAAGCTTTCATGCACTTACTCTGCTGAAGAAAATGAATTTACTACATGGAATCACATTCCTCGAAAATACCTTTGAGTTTCTACAATCTACAGATACATAACACGCAAAAGAGTCCTTGTAGACATTGATCTATTAAGCCATTTTCCTAAAATACCTACAGTCTTCTCATATGAAACAGAAAAAAATCTATGGTTTGCCAGACAATTACTTTGTCAAATCTCAAGAAATTGCATAATAAATTGTATACATGCATCAAACATGAACAGCAGAGGACTATAACAAGCTATGCATTTCCAGTCCACTTACTCTTTCAGCCAAACGGTAGCTTTTGTTTTCGAGAACAATCCTATATTGTTTCTGAAGTCTTTATAAAATACGGCTATACATTTGTCTATCAAGCTAAGTAGAAATAATTGAAACACTTAATATGCGCAGTAATAAGGAAATGCATGAATAACTTCATTATTAATGTTTATTGATTACTTATGCTTTCAAATAGGCAAGTGCAGCTGCTAGTATGCTTATCATGTAAATCTATATGTGTGTTTTGGCTTTACCTGTTTATTGGCAAATTGACAGTCCACGTTATGGACATATTTATTGGCTCACACACTTACTTGACACTTGCATAACCAAGGTCAGTTTCCAGACTGACTAGTGCTTTCTCAACTTGATTACTCTGTTACATTTCTGAGACTATTTTCCCTTTGGAATATTAACTGTACAAGAAAGCCTAGTAAATCTTTACTTAAAAATTCCAAACTTTAGATTGATTTCAGCAGTGAGTTTGTATTGATCTCAAAAGCTTTGCGTTCCTAACTAAAAACTAATCTTTATTTCACCCTTTAGTGACTGCAGCCATGAATATTCTCAGTCTGACCAGTGTAGGGCGGATTAATGGTTATTGGAGTTTGGGGCTTCCCACGTGGGCTGGAGGCCCTCATCTTTGGACGACAGCACGAAGGCATTTGCCCCGTGTCGGCTACGATCCGTGAGTCCGTTTTGACATTTAACTGAGGGTTAAAGAGGAGGTAGAGCAGGAAGTAGGGATAAAGCTCCACAGATTGCACTTAGCTATTGATCACCCTGTGTAAGACTGACCATTGTGCCCCGCCCTGGGTCCTTCCGGCCATGACGTCACTGGGAGGTGTGCCTCTGCCTCTGCACTCTGAAATTCAGATTGACTCCTTCAAAGAGGGACTCACTGCATTTGCTGAAATCTGCCCATAATTGTAAGTCCAACTTTGATATACGAATGGAACAAATATTTGGGGTGGAAGTCCCACTTATTTACAAAATCTGATTGGGAAGAATAAAAGAGTTTTAAAAAGAACAGAACAGAACAGAATTTTTTATTAAGGATAATTTAAAACATGTTGGCAGGCAGCAACATGTTAGGGGCCAACAGGGGATGAAGGAACTGGGAATAGTGTTTCTCAAAGTGTGTCCTCTGTAAGGTCCAAAGCACAATAACCACCCAAGAATGCTTAAGTATATTGTCCAGGGTTCTAGGACTCTGAACTTGGACAAGGACTCCAAGTAGCTCTGATGTTCCCCAGTGTGAGACCCACAGTGTAGTGTTGGTTTGTTTTGAGGTGTGACCACTTTTAATAGCTTTCCCGGATAGAAATGAAGAATTTTAGTTTCCTTGGATCCGTGGGCAGGTATTACTCACTGTTCACTGTTTCTCTTCAGTAATGGCGCCTCCATTTTTACCTGAGCTCCTTGTGGCCTAGTGAACATTTGCCAAACTTCCTGACAGCTAGATGCACAAGGGGCTTTGGTGTGAGACTTAGTCTGTGTCCTTTAAAGGACAAGACCATGCCCTTTTACTTCCTTTTCTCCAGTTTGCTAAAATGTGCCCTTATTAGTGGAGCCCAAGCAGCACTTGAACCACAAGGACAAGACTGATCCTTGGGCTAGGGGGTGAGTGAGCTGGAAGGGGCCTGGACTTCCGATATTTCTGTGACACCACACTGGTTTTGGAATGCTTCTGACTGGACCTTTTTTATGTGTGAGAACAAAACCACGCAAGTCTTATCCCCTCTTGGTTAGGTGGTCATTGCTATTAATAGCTGAATGAGATGAATGACTGGTACATACCCCAGTTAGATCATGAGCTCTTTTCAGGAGAAATCCTTTCATTGCAGATGATGCCAACTTTTCCTGGAAATTACTATTAACTGTGCCGGTGAGAGTTATATTTGAATACTAGCAGTGATTTCGTTAGTTTTGTTGTTGCTGTTGGTTTGGGAGTCAATTGACACATTCCTGGTCTTGCTTAGAATTTTAGAAAGGTGCATATTGTTCTCGCCATTGTCCACATAAAGGAGATGGATTTGCAGTGACCAGTTGGGCACGGAGGATTCCTGGGCGGCAGCCGCCCCAAGGACAGCTAAGCGTACAAGATTCTAGATTGCCCGTAGCAGCAATTGATCATTTAGCAGTGCCTTCCATGCTCCATGAAGTTAACCTTTATCAAGCTTAAGGCTAGGATTGGTGCATATGGGTGAAGTGCAGTGTCTTAAAGATATGCGAAGCTTACCTGCAGGGTTCTTTTTTATCTTCAGGAGAAGTGGTGGTATTTCATTCTCCCTCTAATATTTTTATTTCTTCTGTATCCAAATCTGACAGCACCATGTCATTGTCTTAATGTATGGTTAGCACTTGTGACCTTTATCACTGGGAATCTTAAAATGATGTGCAAATACAGCAAGTAGACTCATTCCCTACTCCTGGTCCTCATGTGTGTTTAGTTACTGAAGGTATTTAGATGTTTTTGCTTTTGTTGTTGTTGTTGTATTTTTTTTTTCATGCTGCTATAAAAACCTTTAAGACGATAACCTTCACTGATACTTTGGTTAGTACAGCTGTAAGAGACTCACTTGCATAGATCATTTGCTATGAAATTTCATACAATAACAACTGGTATGACCCAAGTTATTTTAAACAGAGACTCTCCAAGTCTGTTCTCTGGGGCATCAGAAATGGCACCATCTAAGAGCTTGTTTGTAATTCAGATTCTTAGACTCTACCCCAGACATACTGAATCAAAAGCTCTGTTGTTGGCGTCTAATAGTTTATGCTTCTACAAATCTCCTGGGTGATTCTGATGGCTTCTCAAGTTTGAGGACCAATGCTCCAGGTGAATCTGGTCTTATCTTAAAATCAGTCCACCAAGAATACTTAAACGTTAACATTCCATATGTATCCGTTCAAGTTTGAAATCCTAGAAGTGTCTATCAAATATTTAGTTACGTTACTTTTATCTTACCCACTTTCAGTTTACAGATGACTGGGTCAGGCAAGATGATGACCCACTTTTAGCACTAATAATAATAACATATTAAATTATAAAGCAATTTTTAACTTCTTCAAACAGCTGACACCTATCATCTGTTTAAACGATGGATTCGAATATACCTTCTGAGTCAATATCATTTAACTATAGGAAAATAATAACAAACACAAACCGTTGCTGGGCCATGTCTTGTTCTTTCCTTGGTCTACATCTTATGTCAAATCTGTTCTTGGTAAAATTAATATCACCTAATATTAAATAATTATTAATATTAAAGTTCAGGAGAAAATCTATAGGAGCTGTAAGTCAAATTTGATTGTACAGAGAGGAGACTTTATGAAAAACATTCCAAGTTTTTAACTATAAATTTGACAATAAAACATTTGACGAAAGTTAATATTCACTGACTTAAAGATACACTTTAAGGATTGATGTATGGTCTTAATTTTAACTTTAAAAAAATAAAATGGCCAAGAAAATTATTAGTTCACACCATGACAACAACATTCTTTCACTCTATTGAATACTATCAGACTAGAGAATATAATATCTTAAGAATGTTAACATTTATAGACTAAAAGAAATCTTAAATATGTTTTATTATATTTATGTATTAATTTGAATATAATATTCTACCAGTTTAAAAATATCACTTAAATGATTTTTAAAAGTTTTACATTAAAAGTAATAATTTAAATATTCATAGATCATGAGGAAAAATAAAAGAAACTCCAAAAACTAAGCATCTATCTAACTGCTAAGTTTATTAAAGGCATTATTCACACAGTTTTCTAGGATTGTCATCCTCACCAAATATTTCAGCATTTGATAATATTCCTTCTTAGCTTTGAGACACTTAAAAAATCAATCCTAAGACTGTTAATCTTTTCATAAGCTCTCCAAAACCGGCAAATCCCAAACCACAGTGTTTTGAAGCAAATTTCTGATAAGGAATTTGGAGTGTTTTCAATAAGAATATGTAAAATTAAGTTTCCAAGAGTGTGCTTTAGTGAGAATGAGTCAAATTTTGGAGGTAGAAAACTAGGCTCAAATTCCACCTCTGTAACTTACGGGCTAGAAAGCCAAGTTATTTATTTCTCTAAACCTTTGTTGTTTTCACCTGTGAATTGGGAGTGATGATATTTGTCTCACAGAGTTCTTTTTTAAGCATAAAAAGAAACAATATGTATTTATTTTCTAGCCTAGTGACTGCAAATAAAAAGTCCTCTATACATAATAGTTATTATCAGTTACAAAAGAAAATGAGTATATATGAAATAATTTGAAAAACATTAAAAAGATGCATAAATGCTGGCTAATATACTAGTTTTGCTTGAAACAAACAAAAAAGACACAATTACAGTTGAAAAATTGTTCTCTGAGCACATACAGTTTGGCCACATGATTTCCTTCAGTTAACGCAGCTAAAGACACACACAATCTGAGGACATAACTAAGTCCTCAACCAATTTGTATTGGGGAAAAATCATATTTGGTTTTCTAGTATTTCAAAAGAAAGTAGCTCTTGAATTTTGACATGCAAAATGATTAGAAAGTGGACAGGTACATTTGCACAGCCTGCCTGTGTGTAGGTAATGTGGTAATGAATTCTTAAAAGGATAAATCAGGTTGACAAGCCAAACAGGTGGTTGTGTCTGCACTTAGGTAGTTTCCACGTTAGCACAATGGCCTTTTGGAAAACAGCTGTCCTGTGATTCTTTCTTCACTGAACTCTCAACTTTCCCTGAATGAATAAGATACAATATTTGCTCTGGAACAATTTGGAAATTCAACTGTGCAGGACATAAAAGGACAGAAATCGCTAAGGACCCAAGTGACTGTTGAATACATAGATAAAACCGGACAAGTAAAAATAACCAGCAGATAAAGCACTACCTAAACACATTCCTCTCAAGGTGTTTTCCTAATAGTAGCGAGTGTGTACACCTTATACAAGCAAGTCATTTAGAGAAGATACAAAGGCAAGGACCTAGAGCTTCTGCTCATTAAAAGGACCCAAACCTTCTTGCAGTTTGAGAAACAAGAAATTGTTCATGTAGAGTTATGGTTCCTAATGTGTGGTCTACAGAACCCTGCGGGTGTCTAACATTCTTTCAGGGGTTATTGTGGTCAGCACTATTTTTATAACAATGAAATAATTTATTACTTCTTTACCTTATTGACACTGGTATCAATGATGGAAAATTAATGATAAACATAGTTGCTGGTATCTTAGTAAAAATCAAGGCAGTAGCAACCAACTTGACCTAGTTACTGCTTTATTTTTAAGGGAAATGCACTTGCACTCTTAAACAATTGTCAGCTTGGCTCAGAGAAGTTTTTGGTGAAGAAATTAAAGCATTAATATTGTTAAATCTTAATCTTGAGTACATACCTTTTTAGTGTTCTTTGTGACAAATTAAAAACTTCTCCTGCACAGTAAAAAAAATAATAATAACATGAGCAATTGTTTAAGTTGCAAGCTAAACTAGCCACGATTTCATGCACTGTGATTTTATTTGAGAGAATGACTGGCATATTATTTAGACTTGTATATACAGCTGAAAATTTTTTTGACAATGAGCAAAGTGAACTTGTCACTTTAAGCAGAACCACTGGCAGTATTTTTGGATATTAAATGGCATTCAAACTTTCCAATAAAAATAGAATTTTGTAAAACTTTTTTCCACCAGGATCCTGACTTAAACATATTTCTAGTGAGATTGATGGTATTACTAACAAGTGAGACTTTTTGATACTCTATACCTGTCAACATTTAGAAGTTTTGCATAATTTGATGAAGCACAAATTTTTATACATTGGTGATTAATGATTTATACCACAACAGAAAATTCATGAAAAATGCTAGATAGATCAATAGATTTTAATGTAAAATATACAAAACTGATACACTTATTTATTCCATGTTGCAATTGATCTTTAGGAAACCAGCACTTGTTGATTTTTTTCACATATTATGAAAATAGGCACCCAAAATGATCTGAAACGGCTACTATAATGGCTCCACTTTTTTCTAACTACATGAGTTTACGCTAGTCTTGATTTTCCTTATTTTCTGCCTCAGCCATGTATTATAATAAATTCAAAGAAGCAAATATAAAAATCTAGCTGTAACTTATTAAGTCAGACACAATGATAATTTGAAAGTATATAAATTACTATATTTTTTATAAAGTTGTGATTAATTTTATTTGTGATTTATTTTAGCACACAATAGGCCTATTATCTTTAAATAAACATATGTTTTTAGATGTCTGCCTTTTCGTTTCTGTATTGTAAATACCAGTATTATGATCCATGTGACTAAAATCACCTTGTTGTACTCAACTTTTTTTTTTGTAAGAAATTTCCTTGAGGCAAAAGCTTGGAGGTGGAGCTAGAGGAATGGCACAGTAGTTAAAGCAAGGCCTGAGCAAGAGCAAGGGCCTGAATTCAGTCCTCCAGCAAAACACAAGCCAGGTGTGCTGGTGCACACCTGTAACACCAGTACTCAGGAGGCTGAGTAAGAAGGATTGCCGTGAGTATGGCTACATAGTGAGGTCAGGACCATTCTACTCTGGGCTACAGAGTGAGATCCTGTCTCCAAAAAACAAAGCAAAACAACATACACACACACACACACAGACACACACAGACACACACACAGACACACAGACACACACACACACACACACACACACACACACACACACACACACACAAGAAATGAAACAAAATAAAACAAAAACCCAAAAACTAAAGAAAGGAAACCTATGAGAATTACTATGAAGTTTAAGAAAATGGCAGTGGGTAACATTTTGATTTCTCAATCACACTGTACTAGGAAAACCTCAACAATTTTGGACAAATGGCATGTTTCAGCCTGACGGGGCAATGTTAAAACTGCTGTGCTGAATGTCACCAGGGATCCCCTTCCCTTTGCAATGCTGGTGGGATCGCTAATGGACTTCCTGCAAGTCCACAGGAAGGTTCTTTCCCTTACTAGTAAGTGCCTCTGGCAAACTCCTCGGGCCATTTATTCTATGAAGGCCAAAATACCTCTGGCACTGAAGCATAAGGGACTTTGATTTTGTGATACCCTAGGATGTAAAAAATTATTTAAAGTGATGATTATAAAAAACTGAGTGTCAAATGATTTCAACTTACTTTAAGTTTTAAAAGGCTTATAAATATGTGCCTTATAATTGTTTTATAGAAGTATGCAAGGATATATGTGTATGCATATATAGGTACGTATACACAGAGGTAGTGTATGTACCCTGACACATGTCTACAGTGCACAAGCTGAGGGGGACATGGAGATGGAAATGTTCAAAGGCATCCCACGGCAACAAGGGCAATGGTGGTGACGTGTACTGATACTGTCATTACTGAAGTGCACCTGCTCCTCTTCTTCAACTCTGGCCACTTTGTACTTTCATTTTTCTATTCTTTCCAGTGAGGTTCTACCTCAGTACTTTTATTGTAATTGACTACCCCAGGCTCTGTCCACTTTTATTAAGCACCAAACTGTCAGCTCGTTAGCCAAAAGATGTTGCTGAACTCTCCATGGTGCATCGCACACACACATTTTAAAGAAACACTCAAAGGGAGGTCTTGTGCCATGACAGGTGCAGGTCCCAGGGAGCCAAAAGAGCTCTCTTTCCTTCATTCCCTGCAGAGGACTGACCACAAGCCATTCAATTGAAGGCTGAAAATCTGGGGAAACATAAGTAATTTCAAAGGAAGAATGGAGTATTTGTTGTGAAGGAAGAAATTCGAGATCTGGTTGGCAGGGATTTAGGGGGACCGGCCAGAGGGCAGTGATTTCAAGGTAAGTTGGAGGCAGAAACTCTCCCTGTAGGGAAAATGCACTGAAGGATGCGAGGGCCAGAGATGCCCACAATAACATCTGCAGGATCCTGGGGAGTGAGGTGGCAGGAGCAGCTTGAATCCCTGTCAGCTGGGTGATTTGAAGCTGTCTCTTTGGTCTTGTCGAGCATGAAGCTCCTGATGAAGTAAACCTGGGGCCTCCGGTCTACCTTAGAGGTCCAGGTGGAGCTTCAGTGAGAGCGAGCTTGTGATGTGCCTAGACACAAGGGATGGCCTTCAGTGCCCTTTTCAGTTTAGAAGTTCTCACACACAATCTGGGCATATAACTGAATGGAAAGTGAACTATTTTTCATAAAAATGGACATTTTTCTAACTTCTTTCCTATACCTTAACACGTTCACCTGTTTTAAAACTTTTTTTTTTTTTTTTTTTTTTTTTTTGCTATTTAACACAGATCCCTATCAAAAGCTTTCTTAAGAAAGATAAACTCAAAGAATAGAGTGCTCCTTCTCTTCTCCTGGTCTCCACGGTCAGTTGTGTCTTCCAGAAATTCCAAGAAGTCAGTGATGCCTAACCTTCCTCCTTTTTCTTTTCTTTGTTGTAGAGCATGCTGGCAGCAGCCTGTAAGCATTCCGTGGTTTCTACATGCCACACATGGTAGCTTCCGAGAGAGTCAAAGATTTAACGCGCAAACACATAAATATCTAATCTGTACTTTCCAGCGAGACCTCAGAAGATTTTTAGTACTATTTGTTCAGTCTACGTGTCATTTTCTTCATTTATTTTCATATTCAGTTTTAGTGAGAAGCATTTCCTTTCATTGTAAATTTTTAATAAAAATTTCAGACCTAGTTACAGTACTTCTTCTGCTGCTTATTGTTTGGTGTAGTGATTAGCATGCAAATCATCTTGTAATGTGTTTTCTTTTAAAAGAACAGTAGGAATGTAAAAAGGACAGAGGTAGTCTATTAGTTACGTTGCAAGGCACTTAGGATTCACCTGACTAAAAACTAGTTTGATCAACAGAGTCAACAGCTTGAAATGAGGAGCTTTGAAAGGGAAGATTGGCACAAGAAAAAAATATGCAAAAACAGTTAAGATTGAGAACATGGAATGCTCTAAATACTAATAGAGATCACACCATTGACCTGTCTTATGCAAGTCTTATGCATGTTGAAAATTAGCCATCCAGTCACTTTGATGAAAGACGATGATAATTAAGACACCCGAGGCTGAGACAAATCCAACTGGACAAGACAGGGACAAAACTGTCTAACAAGCAATAGCTGAAAGCCCAGCAGAAGGGATTTCACCAGATACATGAGTAGACTTTGGAAAAATAAAGCACACATCAGATTTTTTGGGTACTTTCACAGCAAACATTTCTTTCTCTACCCACTTTGATGTGACGTGATGGTACCCGGAAATGATGCCAAAGGCGGAAGCTCCGAGGAGCAGTCTCGCACTGGGTGGGCGGTTAAGTTCCGCCAGAATAAATATAATGATCCCATGGCGGTATACAAGTGGGAAAAGGCAAAAGTGTCACTTAGATGAGCTCTGCCTTCAAATGGCTTCTTTTCCTTGGTTGGCAAATCATTTCTTTGTTGTCGGATGGAGGATGGCTCATTTCCTTGCATTACATACTTCACCTTTATAAAGTGATGAGCAGATACAAAATGCTAGAGCTCTGTGGACATACGATGACGTGAGACAGAAACATCAGTGGTATGTGACGATGATGACCAACTGGGCTTGGTGCCTGATGTGGTTAACCTGCTCGCCTCTCCTACCTCAGGTTTCTGCTTTAAAGGTTTGTCTCATTCTCAGCTCTTCAGTGCATGCAGTGGAAATCCTCCTTAAGCATTCCTCTCTGTTTTTTTTTTTTTCCCCTTTGCATAGATTTGTGTGCTTCCTTCGCCCTGTAAGAAACAGGCCTTGCACCTTCGTGGTAGGCTACTCCAAGTGCAGTGGAATATCTGCTTTTGTTTGTTTGACTTCTCACGGAGCCTTTCTTTGTTCTGCCCAATGTGCTGTGTGCAGAATGCACTGCAAATACCTAACCATCACATTACATCATCGTCACACTGGACCACTTCATTTCTTCTTCTCTAGGTAAGTGGAAATGATGATATGGCTGAAGTCATATCATCGGAGATCAGTACTTGGCCTCCCGCAAAGGTCTCTGCCAGCTCACAGACTTTCTGGAAGATGCCACTGGGCAGATATCAGATGCAATGCCCTCCCCCATCACCACCTCAGTACTGAAAAACTTAATAACTCTGCATTGTTCAGTGAGTCATTCAAGCGAGCGGAGTGGAATTCTACCTGTTCCTCAAGGTAGAGTATCTGCTAAGCTGCTGCAAAAACTGTTAGGCATTCATAGCTCTTTCTCCACGTAAAGAGCTCAGGGTTAGAAGACGCAGGTGAATGCAAGCCCTGAGTGAAAGCTTTGTAACTTCCTGTGTTTGTCCGAAATCATGCGCAAATTAAGTCTGTGTGCAAGACAGAACTCATACACACATTCCTCTTTCCAGCAGCATATCTTGCTTCTTTAAAACCATTTTTTAAAGACGGTAGCAGAGATGCCCTGCAAAGAGAAACGCAAGGAGCTACAAACTTTACAGTGATCAAGTCACACAGTTTCATAAGTGATACTATAAAGGTTTTTTAAAACATTGGTTGTAATTTCTACTAGGTGTCACAACTCAGTGAACCATTAACAGTGAACCGGCTCACTGAACCGAGCTGGACTGAACAGATGGAATCCCACCCTTGCTGTGCTTGAGAGGTTCCGTGAACAATACAAGTCTTCTTTTAAGTCCCCTCCTCTGAGCTGCTTGCTCCACTAGGGCACGCCTGTGGGGGCTCTCCGGGTGCCCCACGGCCCCTCAGCTCTTTGTTTGGCGGTGTGGTGCCCTCCTCCAGGCACAGGGAAGGCAGTCCATTCTGAAATCCTCAGAGCGTCTCTCAGCCCTCGCCTTCCCAGTGTTATTTTCCGTTTGCTCCCGAATGTATGTTAGAAGTAGGGTGTTTTGTTCTCTTTTAATTTTCCCCTGAGTTATATTTCACTTCCAGACACATCTTGAAAGTATTGCTTCTTTGTAAATAAGGCCAAACACGGATTCGTGACATTCTCTTTGCCTGTCTTCAATTTATTGTTTAATTTTCTTTTCTTTTAAGAAAGTGCATATGAAAGTCAGATCACAAGACTTGACACTTTCAGTTCTTTTATTATGTATATTTAAGGAGCACAACATAACATTAAGGGACATACATATACAATAAAATGTTTATGACAGTGAAACAAATTATCATTGTCATCTTCTATGTAGTTATTCATTTGACCCCGGTGGAAAGAGCACCTGAAATCTGCTCATTATATGCGGCTCTTTCAGTTTTTTCTTGGATTCTAAAATATAAGCAACAAAGACACAGGAGGTTCATCTAGAAGGTTAAAATTGTGCTTTATTTGCTTGTTTATAAAGGTACTAAAAATAATCCTAAATGAATGAGAAGCTCAAGGATTGTTTATAGCCAATTCATTAAACAGTAGTCAGTCAATGAATTCAAGAAATATTGATTAGGGGCAAATGTATCACGTTCTCTAAAAGACATTGTATAATATTTAAAATGGATAAAAGTCTTTGCTTTCAAAGAGATTATAAATCAGCAGGAGAGGTAAACCACGATTGATAATTATGCCTTTGAAAAATGCAGGTCATTCAAGTGGCTCTCTGATATCTGAACTTTTTCCTGCTCCCCTTCCTCGTTAGACTCATGACATGATCTGTTGGCTTGTAATCAACACACTAATAGATTCAGTTTTGGGACTTTGTATGTATGCTTAATTTCAAGAGCTACGCATTGTAAAGATTCAGACTGATTTTACATCTTTGAAAAATCAGGCAATTTCTTTAAAGCATGTTCTAGTAGAGTCGGGGAGACAATGGGCTAGAGATAAAGCCAGAGGGGCCAAGGCAGGGGGTCTGTTGGTTAGGCACAAAAGGCACTGGCAGGTGGGTCATTGATTAAATCCTATGGGTTCAGCTGGGAGAGAGATTAGCAAGCAAGAAGTCCAGAAAACTTGGAGACAGGAGGGGGAGCAGATATGGAGGGTAGGATTCCGGAACACACAAGGTCAGGGGATGGAAAAGAGGTTTTTTGCAACATGGGGTCATGAGTCCAGGTCAAAACCCCTCAACAACAAGAGATTAAGAGCCGTTCAATAGGTTTGGATAAAAGGCACCGGGTGTAAACAGAAAGCATGAGTTTGATGTGAGTGGTCCTGTGGCTCTCAGCCCTTTACGTGGCTCTAAACTACGGCTAGAGCCAGGACTGCACGTCTGTCTGATTCCACGAGTGGATGGTTTTGGATTAGATGAAAAAATATAGGGGAGGACTCTGCGCTTTGTGACGGTATTACAACATAGCCTTTCGAAGCTTTTTACAAAGCCAGATTTTTGAGTTTACATATTTCTAAGGGTTTAGATTGCTCTTTCATTATCAGGCAGGGTAGTATGATAATGAAGCTCAGTCTTGAGCAGTTGCAGATTTAAGTCTCTGTAATGCTATTTATCAGCTATTTGAACTTGTGCTAGGTACTTAACCTCTCAGTGATGTGGCTTTTGCTAGTGTGAAACAAAGATGACAAAACCTGCGTCAGAGTGCAAAATACTCAACATTAAGGGGAAAAAGAAGGTACTAGCTGGGGGTGGTGAAATAGGCCTGCAATCCTAGCACTCTGGGATGCTGAGGCAGGAAGAACCTAAGTTTGAGTCCCATCTGAGCAGCTTGGCAACTTAACAAAACCGCGTCTCAAAGTAAAAATAAAAAAAAAAATGGACTCGGGTTGTGTAGCTCAGTGTGGAAGCCCTGAGTTCATTCCCCAGTACCCCCAAAGTGGTTAAAAAGTAAAAGTAATAGGTGTTAAATTGTTAGTTGTAGAATTAGCAGCAGCAGCAGCAGCAGCAGCAGCACAAACCTTGATTTTAAACCCAGGAATTTTATCCAGTAATACCCACTTCCGATTGTAAATAATGTATTTTATAGTTATCAAACTGGCTACTCACTTTGATTTTATTTCTTAAGTTTGGTCACTCAATCTTCTTTCTTCGTTTTACTGGGCCTCATTGGCAGGAATAATACAGCTCATGAGAAAAAAAAGTTCTTCAGAAAAATGCCTGAACTCACAGTAGATGTCTGTCTATCTACTTATATGTGTTCAAACACCAGGTGACAGAATCTCTAGGAACAGCAAATTGAAATCCTTCTCTATTTTGTTCTAATTATGGTATATCATGGGTCAAGCATCTTATAATGACACCGTTCCTAACAACATTAGATATCTTATGCATAAATCAATTTAATAGCATTTTCTTTTGTGTGTGAGTGGGAGCAGCATGTGTGGTCAGAACTTAAACCAAATGAATTTTCAACGATAGAATAGTTGAGAATCTATTAACAATTCCTATTGTGATCATTTCCCTGTATAACTATTAATCATTGCAGTAAATAAAATATTAAGGAAAAACTAATAGACACTATTATTTAAAAATCAGTTTTCTTTTCACATTGAGCTTTTATAACATTTTATTTGAAATGCTAAAACAAAATGAAATAAAGGGTAAATTTCTGCCTTCCATTCTAGACATAAGCCTGGATTAATACAGGCTCTTAAGAAATGTTTTTGAATAGAATGTTTTTGTTTTCCACCAAGAGTGGGCTTGCCTTCTCATTCTCACACTGATTTTCAATAGTCCCACAATTTCTGAACACCTGTGCACTCGCTGCTTAGTTTTTGGTGTCAGACAGAATTTCACATCAACTTGGGCGCTTGGAAAAAAGGAGGCCATTGTCATAAAAGCTACCACCCGTCTATGTGTAGTTCCATAATGAGTCAAATTTCTTTCACATTATAGATTAGCTCAGGTTAGCTCACAATTTTACACGTCAGTTGGGGGATCATGGGATTGGACCGCATTGGTCATGTGAGGATTTTGTCAGTGTTTGGAAATATTTGTGCTATTGTGAATGCTTCCTGCTCTGGGGACTTAGGGTAGGAAGGCAGAGGGGTAAGAAATTTTAGGTCAACATTCAGGTTTTTAACCATTTCTGAGGGACTCAGGAGAAAAGGATTCAACTGTGTCACCACTGAGTTCCACTTACCACATGTCATTCTTCCCTGCTACATCTGATTTATAGGATTTCCACCTCAAGCTGTAGCTTCTTGGATCCCTCTCTTGAATCTCTCGTTCCTTTGTTTCAAGTTCCTATGTTCTCTCCATTCTGAGACTTTCTCACACACTCATTTTCCCTGTACAAAATTCAACTGTGCATATCTGCTTTTTTTTTTTTTAATTTTATTGGGACAGGGTCTTACTGTGTAGTCCAGGCTGGTCCTGAACTCAATATATAACCCAGACTGGCCTATACCTCATGGCAACACTCCTGCTTCGGTTTCCCAAGTGTGGGGGTATACGGACTTGTGACATCATGTGCAGCTGTTATGTGGTTTGGGGGGATTAAAGCCAGGGCGTGGCGCTTCTCAGGCACACACGCTAACCACTGAGCTATGCCCCCAGCCCTTCTTTGTTCTTTTATAGCAGTTATTTTTGAATCTTTCATCTCCAGTCACCCATGAACTTCCTCACAGGAGGTTCTATCTAATCTTATTCATCTTTGGAAGACAGAATAAGGTAATGGTTAAAAGTATGGACTCTGGAGTTGAAGATTTGGGCCAAATATTTGCTTTTTCTTTTACTAGTTGTGTGTTCATGGATACTAGCTATGTATTCTTGGACAAGATACTTACCCACTCGAAGTAGCAGTTTTACTATCTGTAACATGACAATTTGTTACTCATAGAGGTTGATTTGAGAATTAAAAAAAAAAAAACTCCATAAGACACATGAAGCATCATTAATCTTTCAATGACGGTGAGACTTGATTTGTAATAACATTTTCTACATTTTAGGTGCCAGGCTTCTAGTAGGACCTCAGCACATACTTCATTTGATTTAGCTGTGTCATCCTTAGACAAGATGACACATGGATGGCTTTACCGTGTGTGTGTGTGTGTGTGTGTGTGTTTTTTTTTCCCACTGTAGGATGGGAAAAGACAATGGAAGGGAGATGGGAACGGAGGCAGCTGAATCACAGATTTTCAGCAGTGGTTTTTGAGTGGCTTCTCATTCACAATCTAGACGTCTCGTTTCTCTTTCATTCTTTTATTCTCTCCTCTCTCTTTCTAGCTCAGTTTCAGCACCTACAAATATATGTTGGGTTAATGTTTTCTCTAGGGGTAAAGAAAACAGTGCAACACTATTCAACTGATTTTACTGCCGGTGCCCTGTTGCTTCTACAGCAGGGAAACTGAGACACAAGTCTGGGACTGGATCAAGGTCGCAGTCAGAGGCAGAACCAAATTAAAATTCATGTTCCCAGAGTCCTTTCCATTCCAGTGCTTCACCTACTGACCCATGTTCCTCTACTAAGAAGTACTTCTGATTAAGTGAACTTTCAGGTTTCAGCAACACGGAACCTTGGCAAAGACTTTAGGTAACAACTTCATATCATATACTCCAGTTACTTTTTGGCAAGAATGGGCTGACTGTCTTGTGTATGTGTTTACTTACTTGTCTTGTGCAGATGGACATTGAAAAAGGTAGTATAGTTTCAGCACTGCTCCTAAAATACAAAGGCTTCATCCCTATTTGAAAATAGAAAGGATAGAAAGAAAAACAGGGACAGAAGCTTTTCTGTGAACCACATAGTTGGTTACTAGGCATGACGATTCTTTTTGTTCATTGTTGTGATCTCAGGGCTCAGCGCAGTGCCTACATGGAATACATATTCAATTAATATTGCCGGGTAAGTGAATGAATGAATGAGCTCACATATAGCAGCCTAAAGCACTCAGGTGTAGTCGAACAGCCTCCTGTGCCTGGTACGACAACCTTCCTCTACTACTAAAATGATACACATTTTCCTCCAGTGTTTATTTATTTTTCCTTTAGATATTTGTATATGTTACAGAGTGTTAAAATTTAAGTTTTGAGTGAAGCTTCACGGTACAACAGGTGTCACACCCCAAAGCGAGGTAGCGTATTAAGGTGGAGGAACTGATTGTGTGCCTACCCGGGAGCCTGAAACGGAAAGAATGCTGGTGGAAATGGAGGATCTTATGAAGGTATTAACAGAATGAAGGGGGGAGCTTTTCTGGGGACCCACATTCTGGGAAGGCTGCATGGAGAACTTCCTCTTTTACTGAAGGAGGAAGGCAAGGACTTACATCAAGAAAAGTTGAAAGACAGCCTGAGAGATTGTTATGCCTGTTCTGGGTCTGTGCCCGGAGTGGAACCGCTTGACTTTAGCACAGGCAATCCAGGAGTCCCAGAGATGTGTGGAGAGCTGGCTTCGCAGCTGAACAGAGGTGAGTCACCTCTGCGTCCAGAAAGTAACTGCTGTCCCTTGCCAGCTGTCTAGAGAGACAAAATCCTAGGGACGAGTCAGGAACCTGATGTAGGAATATAGGACCGAGGCATTTTATGGCCTGGCAAAGAATGATGGGTAAGACACTTGGACTCCAGCAGAAAATTGTCTGTATAGCTTGCACCAGCTCAGAACCAAGGCCCAAGGCAGAGGTGAAGGAGAGGTAGAACAGGCCAAGGAAAAGTACAGCCTACTGGTAAATTTGGAGGAGAACTATCAAATGTAGAGTCAGCTTTTACAATTTCTAGGCCAGATGACAAGAAATCAGCTCAGGTCTTCATGCAGGTGACTTCCCTGCCCACGGTTCTGCTCCTGGCTTCCTAAGCTGCAACCTGTAGGCTGGTGAGGTAGGAACTCCAGCTAAAGAGCAGAAGAAAGGGAGCAGAAGGGTGAGATTGGACAAAGAAGAAAAATACGCTGCCCCGCAGGGCCAGGCAGCTCTCCTGAAGTTATCCCTGCTGACAGGTGGGAAAGGATCTAACACTAAATTAAGTATAGAATTTTCAGTGTTATTAGCAATGGACATTTAGCAATTTGAGGAATTTACACCCTAACATGCACCTGGGATTATCTTGCTTTTTAATAAAGCAAATGTAAAGAGATCAGTAGAAGGATGTGCTTAGTGGCGGGGGAAACTTCTTCCATTGAATATATTTTAAATGGGGAGGAGAGAACAAAATAAAATTATCTTTTGATTATATCCCATAATTTGAGTTTTGTCATAATAGCTTATGTTCAGAGTTCTCTTGTTTTCGTTGTGTATTCCTTGGTAAGCCCAGATGAAACATTTGAATTATTAAACATGTACTCTTATGGTGGCTTTTGTCAACCACCTCTGTCTGTCACCTTTGTGAATTTACTGAATGTGTTGCTTATTCTTTATGAGGTACAATCTGGGGACCATGTCTTGATTTTCCATGCCCTGTTCCTTAAGAGTGTAGGTAGCCTGGTTAGAATTAGATCAAAGGAGCTGAAAAAATTAAGAGTCAGTTATTCTTCCCGTCTAGTATCTGCATTTTTTTTTTTCAGTTACACAATGAAAGAACTATCTATTTTCTGTGGGTCTTCCAAACTTTTTTTTTTTCTCTCTAAGAACTACCTAAGCTGGACTTAATGTTCATTGGCTGGTAAGAAGTGCTTCCCACAGCGCACTTCACTTACATGTTTTATTGCCTCAAGGTCCCTCAAGGTCATTTTCCATCCTCTCATCCCACTGGATTATAAGAGTGGACATGCAGTATTGGCAGTGGCAGACGTGAAGTGGGCAGAGAGAGTGGAAGTGGTGTTTATTGAGCACCTATCCTGGGCCGTATGGTACATGGAGGCTCCAACAGACAGATCTGACCTACTGTGAACAATACCTCCGTGAAAGTAGGCCTTCCTGTACTCTTACTACAGGACACGGAATGAGAGAAGTGGCTTGCTTAGCCCTGTGTGCCTAGGCCATCCGATTTCAAAGTCCTTTCTCTTTCTACAATTCTAACTTCTTCTGAAACTACACTTTAAATGCATTTTTGATACTAGTTAGGACGTCTCTCATTCCTTTTCATCTCCAGAAGCTAATTCCATATGAAAACTGATAGTATTTTTAAATAAGGAAATTGTTTTTGATTTCTACTACTACATTTTCACAAGACTACGCTGACTTCTTAGAATTGAATTTCAGGATAGGGAACGAGCATCCTATGCTCTTTGTCAGCAATGTGTGCCTTTCCATTATAGTGCACAACAGCTGATTCCAATCAACTTTTAAAAAAACTCATTCCACCTTTCCAGTATTTTTATACTTCTATTACTGTTCACAAACATTCTCGGAAGTGTGTTCCAATCTGGTGATAATATGCTAACTTTCCCCTAGGGGTTTATTAGCTTCCATGTCACAGTATTCATTTCACCTAACTCATTTCCTTGGACTAAGTCCAGAATGGCCTCTGGTCCTGTGGATTGCCTTGCAAGCTACGTGAAGGGCCAGTTCTGTGAGGCAGTCAGCAGCAAGCATGCCTCCGACGCCATTCCCGTGACTTACCAGTCAGCGGCAGGGGACTGAAATTTCACCACATCGATTACTTTTATTTCTCTAGTGCCTTCACTTTGCTGTTCTTTCGTTCATTGTCTAGCTTTTGGTCACAGGCAAACACACTTCGTTCATGGATTTATTTATTTATTTTTTTGTTTTGTTTTTTGAGACAGTGTTTAGCTCTGTAATACAGGCTTGTCCTGAACTCACTAGGGAGCCCAGGCTGGACTAGAACTCATGGCAATTCTCCTATCTCCGCCTTCCAAGTGCTGGGATTACAGGTGGGCACCACCAGGCCTGTCTAGTATGTGGTGCCGAGGGATTGAATCCAGGGCCTCGTGCTTCCTATGTAAGCACTCTAATCACTGAGCTATGTTCCTAGCCCTATGAATTTTTTAAGAAAGGAAGACTTTCTGTGTGGCTTTAAAAAAATCTAAATAGAGTTCCAACTTTCAAAGACTATGTTGTTTTTTTCTAGTTTCTCTTTGTGTGTGTGTGTGTGTGTGTGTGTGTGTGTGTGTGTGTGTGTGTGGTGGGGGGGTGGGTTTGGAGGGGAGGTACTAGAAATTAAACCCAGGCCCTTCACTCTGAGCTGCATACTCAGCTCATTTTATTTTTGATTTTAAGACAGGGTCTCACTAAGTTGCTAAATTGCCCAAGCTGGGCTTGAATTTATGATCCTACTGCCTTAGCCTCTCGGAGAGCTGGAGTTACAGGTTTACACCACCCGTCTTTTATTAACATTTGACCTGCTTCTGGTGCTAGAATTGCCAGAAGTCAAGATAATGTCCTCTAGGATAAAAGCAATGTCACAGGAAACACACTTCCTTATAAAGAGATTCAAGAGTCAAAGGCCAATCTCAAGCACAAGAAGAGATTCCAAGTGAGGCCTGGTGCTTGTCACGTGGATGGAGGATCCAGTAGACTACTTTCCAGGAGTGAAACGTGCATCGTAGAGTGAGGGAGACATGTGGAAAAGAAGGTCAAGTAAAAGCAAAATGAGCAATTTCTCCATTTCTGGGGGACAAGAGCACAATGCGGGAGCAGCACTGGTGTCAGTGGCCACGACACTGAAGGCCTCAGGACTGAAGGAGGGAAGGTTGCATTGCACCAGTGATGGCTGTGCTAGAGGCAGAGGGGCGGTGGGGTTGGCAGGGTTGCACTGATAATGGCTGAGGGTCTACTGAGCCTTTTTAAGGCCTCACCATAGGGCACTGAAGTGTTGCAATGTATGTGAGCATCAACAGCTCTGATGACAGAGCTTCTGTAGGGGGGCAGTGACATCTGTGGAGGCAATGGTGTCATCAGCCTTTGAGAACATGAAGGGCTTGGGTATCTTGATAGGCCAGTGATGTGGGATTTGTAGCTTCCAGAGCCATTTTTGTAACTGAGAAGAAAAGTTGAAATTCTAGAAAAGCAGAAGACAACTGAGTAAGAAGTATCGTGTTTTGAAGCAAAAAGTGTAGGGTTTTGTAACTTTTACAATCCTTTTCTTTGCCCCATTGTAATATGGCCTGAAAAACAAAAGTAATAATAAAACCAAGAATAACCTCAACAATAATGTAACACCGTGTGCCTGGCACTATGTTAAATGTTAAGGGTGGATGCTATGGTTATCCCTGTCTTACAGATAATGAAACTTAGGTCCAGGGAAGTGAAATAACTTATCCAAGGTCATGTAACCAGTAAATGATAGTTGTGATGCAAAGCTATAAAATGTCTCCAACAGTCATGCTCGTAAGCTTCACACAGCACTATGAAAATTTAACACCTTTAGCCTCAAGTAAATAAAACTGTTGGAAGAATTTTTTTTCTAGGGCTGCTGAAATTTTGTCTTCATTCTATTAAGAACAAAACCACTGAATAAACAAATCGAGACCGGAAAAGGACTATTAGAATTACTGTAAAAGGAGATATTACTTCAAATAGCTAAAATGTATTATTGTAACACAAAACTATTTCTCCCTCAGTCTTTCTTTTTTCTCTTAATCTTCCAATGATCTTGCTATTTTTTTTACATCTCTCTTGCGATTTTCTATTTCAGTTGCTGTTGCCCTAGATTGAACTCTTAGAACAAATTCGACTAGTTTTCAAGGCCTTCTTCAAACCCTATACCTTCCATAAAATTTCAATCAAATTGCCCTAACATAGATAATGTGCTTGTGTTAATTGCAAACAACAACAGCAATAAAACCTCCACCCTCGGGTCTAAGTCTTCCCTGGGGCAGAGACATTGGTCTGTGGAGCTGGGGCTGGGTTTCAGGGCTCTCCCTCAGAACCCCTTCCCCACCTAGGCTTTTTCTGTGGTTACAACTGCTTTTCTCCCCTTCCACTTTCTGATGAAGTTCTCACCCTGCACCAAATTCCTAAAGCAATGATCTCTTCTACAATTCATCAGGCAATTAATTATGTATTGCTTGGCAATATCTCATTAATTGTTTCTGAAATTCTTTATTTTATTGATATTTTTATTTTGTACATATTACTATCTGAATGTCTCAGAATGTTTCCTCTCGAGGGCAGGGATAATACTTTACACTTCTTCATGGTTCTCAGAATATGCAATATACTGTCCAAGGTTTGAGGAGTGCAAACAACATTTGTGGATTTCCCTTGAATTATTTTTTATGCAAATAAACACAGCTAATTACAAATGAAGCATGAATTTCTTGGAATTAATGATTAACAATTGGGTGTCCATCATTAGCTGTAAAGAATAATGTTTACTTTATGCCAAAACACAGGCACACACGCACACACACACACACACACACACACACACACACACACACACACACACGCTCAAGTGATTGTGGTGAGATAGCACTTTACTGTTATGTTTATTATGTATCTTTTACAATTTGGTTATTGAACTACCAACAACTACATGTGTGAGAGATTATTCTTGGTCTTTTGTTTTAAATAGAATGGCATCTAGACTTTCATTATAATTTAACTTTCAACATAATTATTTTACCAACTACTACAGATACAGAGATTTTTCAGGCTAAATAAAGATGAAAACATTTCAGTCTCAGTCTTGAGTGAGTTTTAACTCTGAATGGGAGAAATCATTCGTTAACCAGTAAAATGTTAGCGAGACAGGTGTTGTAAATAGCATGAGGAACAGGAAACATGGATTCGTTGTTTAGAGGAGCCAGAACCTCTAGTATTTACAGTTCAGCTGAATCTTACCGTAGGCAGGTTGAGATAAACAGTTGTATTGACATGACAGTAGCATTCTAGACAGAAGTAAGGCACAGCAAAGGGCATGTTGAAAAATCATTCTCGAAACCATGCCTTTTGTTTGGTGTGAAGCACCTTTGTGTAACAGTTACTTCCACAATGCCATGTCTCGGTATCTTCTAATCACTATAGAGCTCATATATAAAGGATGAGGAACGTGGACTGACACAGCCTTGCCCGTCTCAGCCCTCAGCTATAATACCTATAAATAAGATGTAATGTGGCTACTGGTACATTTTCTAATACTCATTATGTTCTAAGACAAAAATCTAGGTGTCAAGAGATGGCTGTAATATTGACACTCTACTTTGTCTTAAGTTTTCTTTTAGGGTATTCTCATTTGAAACAATTGTTTTTTTATTATCTAGGTTCTGCTGTCTTGAGAGTCCTCTGGAAATGGCAATGAGAAAAAAGTCTCCTCAGAATTTCTATTTACTTTAGCATAGCTAAGAAAATTTGGAACTTTTCTAAAGAAATTGTACTTTAGAAGTATGTGAGTGGCATTTATGCTTCTGGTTATAAGAGACTACCTTGTATTAGAACAGTAGTATGAGGAGCAAGCAAATGTGCTGGGAAGAGATTTGCAACTCTCTAATTGGACTCACTGATGCTCTGATGGTAGAGTCAGGGTCAGGGCTAACATCTAAGGCTGCCATTAATCGTGGGACCACTTGTGCAGGGAGTTTCAGGAAAACACACTGAAGTTATCCAATATTTTGTCTCACCTTTCTCTTCAATTCATTTGATGATTCATTCATACCATGAGTGTAAGTCCTGAGAAACTTTCAGCATGGTTTGACATTCAGGCTATGGCATGGGCACTGATGGATGCTTTTAGCCAAAATTTTAGTAAAAATCAGGGCAAAAAAAAAAAAAAAAACCCAGCACAGAAAAGTTTGAGAAACTTAAATTTTGGCCTAAAAAGAACCATATGTAAAGTTGGGGATAAAGGTGGCTGTGGTTGTCTTAGTTACCTTTTCTTTGCTGGGACAGATTACCTGACAATTAAAATTATCTGATTATCCACAAAGTAAGGAAGGAAAAATTATTTTAGCACACAGATTCAGAAGGTATCAGTCCATTGAAGACTGGCTATGGTGGAAGCACATGGTAGAGGTCACCCATGACAGCTAGGACCAGACCGAGTGAGGAAGTGTAAGGCTAGCATATATCCTAGCAGTTCCTGTCCCAGGGGTCTGCCCTTTCTGGGTCAAGACCCATACATCAGGTAGTTCTAGGTCAAGCACCAAGTATTTTTTGTTTTTTTTTTTTGTTCCAACCATACCCTACCTCTGAACAGTAGATGGAATTCATAGGTGTTCCACAACATCTAAATACATACAGGTTTGGGGGAACAACCCAAATACAAACAACCAAGGTGTGCCCGCTAAAGAGATTAGTACCATTGGCGATCAGTGAAGAAAGATGCCTTCAGGCCATCTCAGGAATCAGAAAAACTCCACCCATTCATTTTAGACTCAGAGTATAAACTTGGCAACCTTCCATTTGAGAAAAGAGTCTGGGGGACACTTACTTGAGAAGGGACTCCTGAGGAGCTGGTGTCCTGAGACTTGTTTTACTGTGTTTGGCCATTCAAACAGTCACAGGCCACTGCAGCTGTGGCCTGAGGATGTTGGCTTCTGCTCCTGTTGATAGCAGGTTTTGTAGTCTACTTGATGCTGGTTTTATTAACACACAGAATGTAAGAGTTGTGAGGTCAGGGAAGCTGCCACCCAGATTTCAAACGAAGGCCCGGGAGGCCAGGCAAGGAGCACCTGGGGGTGGGGGGGCAACGTGTGAAGCTGTGAAACTGAAGCTTCAGGAAACTAAAGGTTCAGCTATGACACCAGGAAGCTTGAGATGACAAGAATATGAAACACCTGCTGAGGAAAGCTTCCAGTCATGGGCAGAGTCACCCCAGCAGAGAGGCGTATGGGCTGCAATCATCAGGACCACAGGTGTGGGGCTGCCCAGACCTGGCAGAACTTACATTTTGCCATTTTGTGCCCCATGTGCCAAATATGGAGCTATAGGTCTTAGAGTTTGTCCTATTAAATTTTTTGTGAGATGATCTAATTCTTTTCTATCCTCTTCATCCTCCCTATATAATGGGAATATGTGTACTGTGTCATTGTATCTTGAAATTATGTAACTTATTTTTTATTTTTATAAAGTTTCATAGTGTCTGAGTCACCTTCTCATCGCTGGGACGGAGTACCCAACGTTCACGACTTTAGGGAAGAAAGATTTATTTTAGCTCAAAGTTTTAGAAGGTCACAGTTTGTTCGTGGGTGTTGTCTCAGTTACTTTTTTGTTGCTGTCACTCAATACCTGACACGCACAAATTTAGGACGGGAAAGGTTTATTTTAGCTCACAGTTTCAGAAGGTCACAGTCCATTCAGGGGCAGCAGACAGCAAGAAGTACATGGCAGGGACAGAGGTGGAGGTAGCTTTTCATGACATCACAAACAGGAAGCTAAGTCAAGGCAAGTTGAGACTAGTCCTCAAGGAAGGCAGGAAGAAGTTTATCTATCCTTCCAGGTCTCATCCCAGTGATCAGCCCCTTGTGGATCCAGGTGTGAAAGGTGTGGTAAGCCCCCACTACACTGGGTCCTCTCCTTGTCTGGGAGCCTGTGTTCACCTGCTGGTGATGTTCATCATTTTTCCTCTGATCCTTTGGTCATCATTCAGCAACTCTTCCTTCATGGCCTAGGCTGTAGAGGAAATTTCTTTATGAAATCTTTGTCTTCCAGCTGAATCAGGCAGTCACTGACAATATGAACCTTCCCCATCACCATTTTGACTGTGCTCCTGGAAGTGATGTTTAATTTCTTTGTCTTCAAGATGGCTCCCAAGAGTGTTCATTGTGTAAAAATTCACTGCACTATACACTTCTGACTCGTGTACTTTGTCTATATGTACATCGATAAGAATGTCTATTTAAAAACACGAGTGGTATAGAGGAGTGGAAAGTTGGTATAAAAACAACCAAAATAAACATATATCAAAATTTCAGTTTCCAAGATAAAAATTTCAGAACCTAACTTACCTTTCCAAAATACTAGAGAATTAGAATGTGCTCTTTCAAATATCTTCACTATAAAGTAAGCTGCACAAATTGTTGCATGTTTGTTT
Organism: Ctenodactylus gundi; assembly: GCA_004027205.1. Classification (NCBI taxonomy): domain Eukaryota; kingdom Metazoa; phylum Chordata; class Mammalia; order Rodentia; family Ctenodactylidae; genus Ctenodactylus; species Ctenodactylus gundi. Next base: position 37,624 of record PVKB01000231.1, read on the forward strand.
CTTACCAGGTTTCTAGGGACTTTGTTTGTTTGTTTGTTTTACTGTGAGAAGACGTCTTAGCCACCTGTTGCTGAGATACTTATAACGTACGGGAGGAAAGGCTTCTTTTAGCTCACAGTTCAGAGGTTCCCGTCTGTTCATGCATGGCCATCTGGCAAGGGGAGAGAGCCTGGTGGAGGACAGCTGCCCATTCAACGATGGCAGGAAGCAGAGAGAAGCTGGGTAGGAGGTGAGGGCAGAGACGTATTCTACCAGGCCACACCACCAGCGATCAGCCTCCCTGCCCAGGCCTCGCCTCTAAAGTATGAAATCCATGGATTCATTCACTCAATCCCATGATCTCTGTAATCCAAATGTATGAGACTCCTGGGAGATAACCCTGATCCAAACCATAACTGCGGGTCTGAATTAGATAGACTTGCTTTCTTCTTTTCTTCCTTAATTTCTGCCCATAGAGCTGAACCTGAAGTACTAGAACCTAATCTTGAGAGATATTTCTTGTCTTCACCAATACATTCCTCCGGAAAGAACTGTTAACAGAGCCGGGGACGCTGGTCGGATAATCGTGGACACCTGACTGCCAAGTGAGAATCGCATTCTCATTTTCAGGAGCATCGCGCGGATCACTCAGTTACGACAGAGTAATGGCAAATATCTTTCAAAAAGGTAGTGGTTTTCTTCCTTTAGTTTGTTTATTTTTGTCTATTTGTTTTCTGTTTTTGAGAACACAATCTTGCTACATAACACCCTTAGTTTCCACTTGCTTTGTAGCCCAGGCAGGGGCTTGAATTTGTGTTTCCAGCCTCAGCTTTCCAAACACCAGGGTTACACACATGCTTCCCCATGTCCAGCTATATCGTGTTTTGTTGACGAGCTGTGTTAATAATATTTTTCATCAATACATGTCTTCATCACATCCACAAAGGAAACTTGCTGTTAAATTTGTATTCTGTTAATTGGAAATTATTCATGTATTTGGTTTCTCTTTTGTTAAACACAATAATCATATTATTCTGAGATACACTCATGAGGGTGTTTCAAACTCACTAAGGGATCTCATTATTTAATAGAACATATTATATTCAAATCTACTACTTCAAAATGAACAAAAATCTTAACCAATTTGTATATTACACTCAAATTAAATTATATGCATTTCCCTAAATATTTGGCTCATGAAAATTAGTGCCTATAGGGCTGATTTCAGTTGTTCATGGGTTTACATTCCGCTTTCAAAACTGTCCTACAAATTATGCAGGCATGATAATTCCTACCTGTAATTCTAGCTATTAGAGAGCCTGAAGCAGGAGGCTTGCAAGTTTGAAGGCAGGCTGAGCAATTTTGGAAGATCCTTTTCTCAAAATGTAAAACAATAAAAAGGGCTGAGGAGGTCGTTCCGTGGTTCGTGTTTGCCTCGAAGGCTCCCGGTCCCAGCTCCAGCCCTGCAAAACTACAGAGAACAAAGCCTATTCTATGTATTAAAAATTCTCACTTTGAGGTTTACTTCTAGAATAAGTTGGATATTTATGATGTTCCACTTTTTGATGTACTCCAACATACCAAAAATAGTTACAGAAAGAAAAACGGAAAGAGGGAACAGGAGAGGAGCCTTTTCTAGTTTTAAAGGACCTTCTGAGCAACGCTGGCTTCATGATGACATACTGTTGTTTTAAACAAGTCCTGCTGAAATTATTGCTGCTATGGTATATGTGGCAGTGAAGGACTGTCCCTGCGGATGAAATAGTGCTCACGCTCTGCACTGCAGATGGAATTGTGAATGGTGCGGGGTGCCAGGGCAGAGGGGGAGTGAGGGACAGAAAAGGAAAATGAGAAAAATCAACACTTAACCTTTTGTAAATTTTATAATTCTTGATTATTATGATTCCTAGGTGACATCAAAAAGACCTAGTTGTATAGACTCAATACTCTGCATACGCAGAAGAAGAATGAAGGACATCAAAGAAATTGGAAATAAGAAAATTCCTGTTACTCCGGAGAGTCACTTTCCAAAAAGTGAAACAAAATCTCTGTTGTCACCAGAGGGGGACCTTCTTAGCAGGTGAAAGGGCTTCCCAGGATGCCACTTTCCCGGGCTTCGTCAATGGTCAATGTTCCAGGTCATTCTGCATGGGCCGCTTGTTTACTGTCATGATCCGACCTCCATGTTGGCTGTCCCACAGGAACGATGTAGCCCTCAATGACTGATAACTTGTGAGGGCAACACCTGCCATTGTTAGCTCATTCCCAGAAGAGGATAATTGTCTGTTTGTACCACTTTTATGCAGATACTACCCCCAATTCCTCAGGAAACATCTGTCTTAGTTACTTTTTTGAAGGTGAGACTCAATACCCAACATGCACAACCAGGGCAAGAAAGGCTTCTTTTAGCTCACGGTTTCAGAAGGTTACAGTTCACTCATGGGTGGCTGACTCCTGTGAAAGCACGTGGCAGAGGCAGAGGTAGAGGCGGCTCCACACAGCATTGCGAACAGGAAGCCAAGCCTCAGAAGGAGAGGGAGAAAGTAGCCTGTATATTTTCAGGTCTTGTTCCAGTGATCCGCTCCTTTCAGATCCAGCCTCAGTGTTCTTCCCCTTCCAGGTTTAAGCTCCTAATAACACTACATGCCTCCTACCTAACCCACAGGCCTGGAACCTATAATCTGCCACATTCCTGTCTTCTCCTATGCTCCTATACTCCACCGACCATCCGTAACTCCTCCATCCTGACCAGGCCCCAATCTCCAGACAGGACATGGTTCCACAGATAATTCATAACCTCCAAACATGTGAGACTTTTGTGGGACATGGAAGATACAAACCACAATAGCATCTACAAATATCATAAATATCATAAATTTAGTAAGATTGTATAAACAGGTGTTAAATGTGGGGAAGGAGTGATAACCGGTGTCCGGTTTAAAAAAAAAAGAGGAGGAAAAAAAGCCAAAAGGGATGATTATTCTAAAAAGGTCTGAGTGTTTTGTATCAGGAGTGCCAGAGCTAGGCTGGGTAACTCTCAGAGATGTGGCCTAATTACCAGGTAAGCTTGTGGGGAGGCTGTCCAGCCTATGGTGGAAGCTGAGAATATTCCCTGGAAAATCTACTCTGGAACAAAAGGAAACATTTGAACCCTGGTCCAGATCTACTATAAGAATAGCAGCTACCATAGGCAGAAGGGGGTTTCAGATAATAAAACACCAGGCATTAAAAGTCATTTGCATTTATAACACTAATAATCTTTTAGCTATAGTAACAAATGTTTGAGGCCCTAAAGAAATGTTTTATTATTCATTTCAGAATAAAATACATATCCAAGAAAAGTATTTTTATAATCATACCTTAAATCTAAATAAATATTTTGTTTTTCACATTTGTATGCATGTTCAAGTTATGCATATATTCAAGACCAGTATAGATAACATTTTATATTTTTATACAAATTAAGCTATATTGAGCCTTTTATTTAGCGGTATTAAAACTTTTATAATCAGCATTCCTTTTAAGATTAATGTCTCATACTAAACTCTTGATGTTAGCAAGATTAATACCTGATGTATGGACTTTGAGGCACTTATGTTACTTTTATAGAAAAGAAATCTCTAGATATTATCATTTAACAAAAAAGTAAGAGATGTGGTAGTGGCCCTTGGGGTACACTTTGGACATACAGTTCTGTGGGTTAAGCTTGGCTATCCAACAGGACAAATATAATAGTGTGGAGCTGACATATTTCCCAATTCATTGGTTGTTGATTTGCTTCTAGATTTCTTATCACGTAAAGAAGAAATGTGGTACATGAAACAACAGCTTTGCAGCCATAAAGGTACAGAGAAATGTAGTTAAGGGTAGTTAAAAGGACAGCTTTTGTTAGGACATATTTACCTCCTCCAAGGGAGCTCTTGAATAAGCAGTATTTTGTTTTCATGGAATACTGGGCTTCATCACCTTATCTGAATTAATAAACATCAGAATCATATGAAATCCCCTTTAATTGGATTCTATTCCGACTGACATTTTGAATTCTTGTGTAGTTTGTCTATAGTGAAAATATATGCTTGTTTAACTCATCAACACTGAAATTATCTTTGGCAGCTAAGCTCTTTCCTATAACTCAACTAAAAATTCTGGTTTACCAGTGAGTGAATATAAGTTTGATATCATGGTTGAACTTCTCTAATATGCCCAGCTTCCAGAATGGACAAGTGTGCAAGGCTAACGGCAGCCTCAGACTGTGGCCTCAGATTGTGGTCAGGTATTGTGTGCTAGAGACAGAAAGTGACTAGAAAAGTCTACAACTTCCAGAGAGAGAGAGAAAAGATAACTATTGCTATGTCGATAGATGAACATTACAGGACATGTAGGCAGAACACAGAGCATGTTTTGATTTTGGATTTTCATTGGGGTGACTTAGAGAAGGTGCCAGGAAACAGAATTTACTCCAGATGAGGTTGTATTTGAAAGCAGCGTGAATTCTCCAACTGGACATATCAATTGATCCCATGTATATCAAAGGCAGAACAGATTCAGGGTAAGGAACCAATGGTAAAGAAGTGGCTGTCCTTGACAGTGGGTGACAGGGGCTTATGTATTTGTAGGTGGTACAGTGACCTAGATTTTGTCTGTGTCTGAATGAAATTTTGAAGTGGCCTTCTTCTGTCTGATTGACCTTGTCTGATGGTGGTGTTCTGTGAAATTATTTACGTGCACCAAAAGAACGTCCCTGGCTTAGGTCTGAGCTCCAGGCCAGCCACAAGCGGCACTGGGGCTGACTGCAAGTGCTGGCTGGCTGCTGGCTGTCGGGGCCTGTCTTTCATTTTATCAACAAGCTCCATGGTGCTAAGGCAGAGCAGTAGCACACAGTGTCTGGTAGTGGTAAAGAAAATAGAGCGCTTGCTACCTAATTGCATTCAGGTTTGAATTCACCAGCTATAAAAGATACTTTGAGGAATATTGTGGAAATTTGAATATAGATGGGAGATTAGGTAATGCTGAAAGATTGTAAACTGCTAGGTACAATAATGATACTGGGTCATAAAAAGCCTCTTGTGAGAAAGGTCCTTATATTTTTGGGGGGAGGTGAAATGTCCCCAACATTCCTCCCTCCCCCACCACAGTAAAACAAATAGGTTAAAATAGATATTTGTGAAAGGGTTACAGGCATATATCCGTTATTCAACTTTTAATCCCTTTTGTGTTTGAAATTTTGTAACTACCATTCAAAAAAATGAAGAAATAAACCCAAGATAAAATACAAACGTAAGTGGCATGAGCCTGACTCAAAGGTGAAGTACACAGACCAGGGAGAGGGCTGTGGAGGAGGAGTGAGGGTCAGTTTCCCATAGGATAAGCATCTTCCCACGGCAGGAGAAGCTCTATTATAAAATGCTGTCCTGTATGTACATACTCATTTTATTGGTTATGATATATATAGCCAAAATATATCACATATATATGATTTATATAATTACGTATACATTATATATATATGACACACACACACACACACACACACACACACACACACACACACACACACATATATATATATATAATTACACTTTATGAGCTATTTTAGGGATAATGAAATAAGCTTGGCACTATCTGAGCTTTGTTCCTTGTATTGCTATTCCAATTTTGGTCAAAGTGCCTGTTTCAAAAGAGGTGTTTATGAATGTTACCCAAAATTGCTAGGCTTTTTTCTCTGTGCTTTCCAGACAACGACAACATTTGATTCCCCCCGATTTTTAGTCTGCCCAAATGACCCAAGTGAGTGTGTTGGGTTCTGGTGTGTGAAGACAGGCCAGTCCAAACTGGGCGATTGCTTATCACATTTTCACGTCCAAGTGAGGCACCTCTGGAGTAGGGGCTTGAGTTTTACGATGTTCGTAGTGTGAACCTCTGTCTTGCCACTGCTTCAAGTTGGAGACTGACATCGTCTGTTTGAGAAGCTGAGACCACCATGGAAGACATGAGCCTGCTGGGTATGAGCATGACAGAGACGGCGACCCAGTAGTAAGTGGGGAAACTGGATGGCAGAGCGGAGCCAGGGCTGGAAGGGAGCACGGAGAGAGAGAGAGGCAACTGCAATTGAGATGGAGCCCGACACCATTGTTGGATTTAGGGTCAGAAAAATCTGTTGTCTAGATGGAGAATTAAATAGAGCAAAGACAATTGTTGCTGCAACTCCAGGTTTCACTCATAAAACAACGTGGGGTAGGTCTGCACTTACCGCATGGAGGAAACCTCGTGTCTAATTGATGCTTGCGAACACTCACCTGTAATGATGGAATTAACCATAATCTGTGCGGCACTCCTGCTGCAGTGCTTCAAGCGAATGGTACACAGGGGCTGGAGCTGAAATCAGCCCTCATGTCCCCTCCCGGTAAGGCGACACGCAGGTCCATCATAACCATCCTCGGAATTCCACTGTGGACGGAGTGTGCTCCATCTGTCCGTCACTGTCCCCATTTAGGGCTGTGTGGATTTGGGCCATTTAAAAATGGTTTCTGCTCAAAAGCCCTTCCTTTATTCCCAACAAGTCTTGGATTAAAGCTCACCTAACCAACGCTATTCCTGAGTAACTTCGTCCTAAATCCTGTTTAAGCCCAGTTAGCTTACCCTGCGTGTGACAAGGCCGATTCCCTTTCATTTTCCAGAGTGCCGTAACATAAACCAGAATCTCGCAGTGGCCTGGCCCACTCCACAGTGCTTGTGTCGCATTTTTATCAGGGCCTGTCAGAGACCCGGGGTTCAGACGATTGGAGGTCCAGATGACATCTGGTTTCCCAGCTCCCCCGGAATCCTGGCTGCAGTGCTTATCAGTGCATTGTTCATCAAAACTGATGATGCAAGGTACAACATGCTGTCTGCGGCTCAGCGTACGAGCGGAGAGGAGTTGGCAGAAACGCCTGGTGTTCTGTGAGCAGCATGTAATCAATAGTCTGGGTGCTTGTTCACTTCGTGTTGATGACTATTCCCTCTGGTACATTTCCGTATATTTTTGGGTTCACTGTACTACCAGCTGTGCAATTTTTCTTCCTCTGTTTCTCATCCCAGCCCTGATAGACAGAGCAGAAGGAGCAACCTTTTTGTATGGCGGGTGTCAAATCAAATAATCTAATGACCCAAAAGCAAGGCAGCAGCAGGCATGGGCGAGAAAGAGACAGTTCTAATAATTTCCAAGTGTACTCAGTAATAAAACCAAACGAGCTGCGCTGGAATCCAGACTTTCTGCTACTTGACTCAAATTAAACGATGCCAATCCTCCCTCTGCTTCTTTTCAAATGACAGACAAATCAGTGGCTCTCCTGCCATTTTCTCTTTTAAGCTTGTGTGTGTGTGTTCCTGTTTGGAGATCCTTTCCCCCTTGTAGTAGACGGGAAATTGTTTCTTTTGCTAATGAAAAATGCTCGACATTGTCACTGGATTGAACATTCTGAGATGTGTTAAACCCCTCCCCGATATGAGTAGAGATTATACAAGATAGAATCAGTGTTGGAATCCATCTTATATATTTAAGATAAAAGTAAATTTTACCTAGAAGCTGACCAATTATCTAATGCCTATCATTTTTGGATTTGGTCTATTCATTTTTATTTAGAAAAATGGCTTCCTTCTTAAGGCAAGGAAAAATAGACACTTACATGGCAAAAGAGAGCTCATTTTAAATGTCAAAATCAGTCTACATTTTACCAAGCATTTTAGCAATGATTTTAGACAATCTTTCAGATTTTAATGTTCTCTGTATTGTGGGGATTTAAGATCCCACTCAGAGGCCCAACTGTCTCGGGCATCAGTGCAGTCTGTTGTCCAGTAGGTGATTTGAAGGCTGAGTGGCTGTTGCACACTCTAGCGTGGGTCCTGTGTCTGTGATTTAACGGCGGTGTCCATCATGTTTGCAGGCTTGATGATTACTGCAGGTCAAAACCATGATCACTACAAAACATTCATTGGTCTCTTGTGTCGCCACACCTCTTTGGCATTAAAAAAATAAGAGCTATTTATCTTTAGGATGAGTAAATCTGGTTAGACTTAATTCTACTCAACAACGATACCATGTTGTAGCAGGGGAAAAAATCAAGAATAAATTTCCACATTTTAAAATTTGCAGTAGATGCAACACCTCCAATCACTCTGCACAGATGGTATGTCCATCTCCCAACAAACAAATCTTTCTGGTGCTGGGGCCTTGTCCTGAAGTACAGCTTACAATGGGCAAGTGCACAGACAATATACCATGACATGGAGCACCTGTAAGTAGGACAGACATAAAAGAGGTGATCCTCAGTATAGTTACTGAAATTATGAAGTTCAAGTTTGAATAGGGCTGTTCAGTTGCGGTCTTCTCAGCTCAACCTTTTCAGATTCATTTCTAGCCCAATAATTTCCTAATTCTGAGGCCTGCCAGTGAGGTTAATGAGTCTCTCTGTTGCTCACTTTTACTCTATATTTAGTGTGAATAGTGACATTATTCAAGTCACAGAGTTATTGTGAGGGACACCTTAAGGTATATTAAGTAAAGGATAAGTAGACATTAACACCTAATAAGTGGTCAATAACAGTTAGATTTTATTAGCGTTATTGACAAAATAAGACTTTATCAGATTGTTGGGTTGAAGGAAGAGCACAGCAGTTAAAGCACTTGCCTAGCAAGTGCAAAGCCCTGAGTTCAATTCCCCAGGACCATATAAGCTAGGTGTGGTGGCACATGCCTGTAATTCCAGCACTCAAAGGCTAAGGCAGGAGGATTGTCATGAATCCAAGTCTAGCCCGGCCTACATAGTAAGTTCAAAGTAAAGCTGGACTACAGACTGAGACTGTTTCTTGAAAAATGGCTTTATCAGATTATTTCCATTCAATTCCATTCAACTGCAACATATTATCAAGGGCCTAACATGTGAAGTTATTGTTGTCCAACAATTGATTTATGTATCGAGCGATAAATATTTGATGAAAATCTGTCTCTGACCTTAAAGAACTTAGATCTGGTCAGGTGGAGTTACATATGTACATGACTAACATCCATGAAGTGTCTGGTGATTTTAGGATAGAGGCATGAACCATGATGGGGTAATATCTCTGGTTGTCTCTTGAGATGGGGACAAGGGTAGGTGGGAGAAAGCAAGATGATGCTTTGAGAGAATCCTGGAGATATCGGTTAGAATTTCCAAAGAGACTGGAAGCATTATAAGATATTCTGATGGAATAAAGTGAGAAGTTGTGGGGATTGCTCTGAGTCCAGAAAATATTCCTGTGCACATTAAAAATCTATTTTATTTCACCGCGAGGCCACATTGTACACTCTATACCTTCCTTCCAAACCAGGAGCTTTGTGGGAAGACTGACTCATCCTCCGTCCTTGGTCTAGTCTCTGTTGTCTTGCCACATGACATAGAATCTCACGCTCATTATTATAAAATGGGAAAGGTAGTAACTACTTATATCCGATAGTACTATGGATATTTAGAGAATAAATATTAAAAGCATTTGACGTAGGATGGCCATCAGTAAATCTTTTCTCTGTGGTGCAGAGAGTAGAAAATTTGTTCACATTTTGGGATATTCTGGCTTCCAGCTGAAACTCCATTGTGCTTGGAGGCCTAGGAAAAGTGAACGGATAGCCCAAGTTCATGTTCCATGGTGTCTATCTTCACATCATAAGATTGGCTCTGAACCCCTGAGCTTCTGCAACGCTCGTTCTTGCTTTTGTTTCCCTTCCAGCAGTTATCCTTGTCCCAAGAACAGCAGGATGAACACATTTTAGCTAGGAGAAATAATAAATGCAAAGACCTTGAGGTAAGAATGTACTTGACTTTCCCAAAGAGAAAAGAGGCTCCAATAGTAGAGGAGAGGAGGGAGGGTCAGTGGTCCGGGATCTCCTGAGACAGAAGACATTCTCTGGAAAGTTTTGACAAAGAAAGTGAGATAATACATCCATCGCTTAAAAAGGATCATACTGGTAGCTTAATGAGAAATAGATTAAAGAGGCGAAGATAGCACCGAGAAAAGCAGTTAAGGGGTTCCTCATGGTAGAGTCTAGATTTAAGTTATAACACTGGAAAGGGTTAGCAATGCTCTAGAGAGAGGTAAAGTGGTACATTTATGAATTAGAAAAAAATGAAAAGTCAAGTATATGTCTAAGGCATTTGGCCAGAGTTACTAGGGGCTGGAGTTATTATCATTTACCAAGCTAGAAAAGACCAAGGAGGAGCATGTGTTAGATCGAAAATCAAAAGCCTGATTGGGACTACGGTATTACTTTCAAGGTGCCTTTTCTGACTAACCACCCATCAAAGAGATATATGGGAAAGAGAATTGAATGCCCGATTTTTAATTTAGGGATGGGGTTAGAGGGAAAAATCAAATTTTAAAGTATATTATCTGTCACTGTTAGATGAAAATATTTTATGTATATCTCAAAACTATGTAAAAAACCCCCTGAGATTTTAATTTTTGATCAAGAAAAGAACATTTGCTCTGGGTTAGTTTGTCTTAAGCAACCAGTTGCTCATGGTAATTAGGAGACCGTTAGCTGGGAGTGGCCTGTGTAGAGTTGTCATATTAGAAACTTGGAGACCAGAGGCCATTGATGTGACACACAGAGCCCCAGGTCAAGGCAGAGAGAAGCAGAGATCAAAACTTCTCCAGAACACATCTGGAATAAATGAGCAAAGTGCATCTTCCTTGATTTTTCTGTTTTATATCACTGAGCAATTTGATTAAAACAAAGCAGCAGGACAAAAAATGAAGTTCGTTTTCTGTAGGGAGACAAAATCGATGAGAAAAACGAATCAAGGTTGAGTAAATGTTCTTTGGATACTCAGGGGAGAGGAGTCATTTTCCAGAATCAAAAGGAAAATTTTCAGCTTATCTGTCTTCTAAACACAAAGTTCCCTTCATTTTGTACTCTGACATTGGAGGTGTAGGGCTCACTGAAGGGTAATAAACAGTTCACAACCTGAGAGGGTTTTCCAAGCACCAACGAATTTCGACTTGATAAGATATAGAGATCTTCCAATAAGGGAATTTCATTATAAAAGTAATTGAGTTAGTCATCTGGAAAGAGTCTAACTCAAATTTAACAATACAGGTGAGATGACCTGATTGGTTGTCCTAAATTTCAGCCCATGCTGCCACACCCCAAGAGAACCGGTGTTTAAGAGTGGCAGCCATGGTGGTGTCCCACTCAAGTAGTCCTCTAAGGGACCCTGCTGGGAAGACTGCATATGAACAAACAGCAACCTGTGGTTGAGACGACTTTGGGATATGTCCTAACTTTCCCCAGTTAACATCTTGCTTTGTTTTGGTTGCAGCTTCTTAGAGGAACCAGTTGATGTACCTTATTAACCTGGCTTTACAACATCAAGAAGCTCACAGATAGATCAGAAAGACAATACCTAGGCCTATTTTTACCATTTAAAAATGCATTCTTATTTTTCCATTCATTCTAATTTTGCTTTTTATAAATACATGATATATATTAGGATAACTTCTTGTCTCCATTTCCCAATTTTCAGATATGTGCTCTGAGTAGATTACATGGACTTTTCCAGGAGAAGAATGTAGCACTGTTTGAAAGAACACTAAAATATTTTTAGAAAAACTGACATTGAAAGCGTACATTCCATAGAAACATGAGTTTCCACTGACAATAAAAAAAAAAAAACCGTAAGCTGTCTGCAACAATTTCCCCTATAGTTTCTGATATTAGATAGGTTTCAACCCAAAAGAAATGTTTAATTTCCACCTATGACACATTTAGGGAAGGAAGACTGTGTTAGTGAAAACAGTTGGGACAAAGTTGGGGTGGATTTACCCAAATTCAAAGCTTCCTCAAATGAGATGATAGTTTTCTGGACGCATGTTCATTATCAGCGAATCCTCACCATTCTCAGCCCATTAATGCCCATGTGTGATTTCTGTACGGCAAAGCTTTGTATGTCATATTAAGACCCATTGTTCCTTCTTATTTTGCTATTGAACAGAATCCTGACATGTGTTTATGATCATGAGCCTATGACATTGGTGTAAGCCCATTATGAGGCACGTTGCCCTGTTGAAGCAGAGAGCGAGTTTCTTACTGTGGTTTGGCTGTAGCTCTATGTGTGACTTTGGCCAATTCGTTCATGTTTTCTGTGTTTTTGTGGTGAAACTAGCTACTTGTTATGATTCATTTCAGCTCTGAAAGTCTATTATTTTCCACAACTAAAAAGAAGCAAAATGTACCCGCATTCATCTTCTCGTACTGGTTTGCCACACTGTAAAAATCAAAACACAACACTGAACTGTGCTCAGCTTTTTAAAAGGTAGTTTGTACTTTATTCATAACCCATGCACAGCTTTGTAGACTGATCTCAACAAATTTCAGAGGAATTGAGAAGATCAATTTCCAAATCATCTGGAGTAATTAATTCCAGTGGTTGGAGTTAATTATGATGAGGCAATTCAAAAAGTATACAGTAGAAAAAAAGCAGCAATTGATGTGTCTTCACTTGCAGTAGAATTTTTTTTGAAGGCATTCTTCTGGCAACAAGATTTCAAAGTTAAACATATGTGTGCTTCAATGGTGGGAGAATAGTTTATGGGAGTATCATTAGGTATGGGTATGAATTACATGCATATGTCCCTCTCTTTATATCTTTATATGATACATGGCTAATTGGTGTAAACGTGGGGAAACTAATGATTATAGCAGAGACTTCAACTCTAACATATTTTTTATATATAAACTATAGTATATGCACAAAAGAAGTTCAATAGTAAAATACCATATTATCAAATAACTTTAATAACAATATGAAAAATTAACAGGAATATCTTGAGTATAAAATGACAATGTGAGAAGCACTCTCAATTCTGTACTGTAAGATAAAGAACCTGCAATAATGCAATCGCCGACTGTATTTCTGTTTTACGATTCTGATAATAAAGCACTTAGGTTCCACTTGCATGGTTCATGCTGTTATCAGAACCCCCTATATAATTAGATGGCCTGGTTTTAGATAATTACTTATATTTTCCTATTGCATAACAAAAATCCCACCGGTAAAAATCTTTGATATCTTTAGGTTAAGAGCTCTGCTACCAGAGTTGGACAAGAGAGACAGAAATCAAGTTCATTCACAATAAAAAAGCGGATGTAAGGCCTTTGTAAGCTGAATTATAACGATAATAATTCTCTCTGCATTATTATGGCTCGTGGGCTGAGGTTACTTTTATGATTTCTTTCATTTTGTTTCCTCAACTTTCCCGGTAGGTGTTGTTATCCTCATTGTATGGAATTAGAGGTTCACCCTAAGAGATGTTATGGTTGGATTAACGGTGAGCAGAGGTTCAAGCGCTTGCTGTCTTACTCTTAAGTTCTGTTTTACTTACCACTTGGATATCACAGGAAAAAGTTTTATTAAGAGGTATTATGACTATGATGTGCTTTTAATATTGTGTTCAAAAGTGACTCTTAAAATCTGTTTACTAGCTCACTTGCGACTTGGAACCGGATCCTGGACTTCTAAACTTGTTCTGTTGTCACTTGGCCTTGAATCCTTAGCTAAGCAACTCATACTGCCTGAAAGAAGGGGCTGATACCTATTTTTAGCACCTAATTCGAATTTTGTTAAACTAAAATTAGCGTGTTGCTGACTGATTGAACATGGGCCATTTTTGCCACCATATTTTAATGGTAATCAATGGCCTGTGCATTTCTTTTCTTGAATCTGAGAGCTGTGTTGCTGGAATAGGCTAAGAGAGCTCAAACTCTAATTTATTGACAATGAAGACCCAAGATTTTTGTAGGCTGAGTAACAATGATAAGACTATCCTCTTGTTGGGAGAAGCTAACGATCTTGCATAAAAGATTTCCTTGGAGAAGTGGTACGTATAAAATACCTTATCTCTGCTTATATTAATAACGCAAATGAGCCTACTATTTGGAGGAAGAAAAGGAACATCAAAGTGAGATTGACATTGTCATAATAATTGTCTTACTGTTCACTGGTTTTAGGGTCCAGATTCACCAGAAAATTTTTAATTTTTGTGAGCAGGAAGACATTCTCACCTCTGTATTGATATTAATACAAACATGTTTGCTCATGTCATATGGGATTATATAAAATGATGCAAATGTGCCTACCATTGAAAATGTGAGTTCAGCCTCTCAAATCTAAATAATTGACGAAAATACAAATTTTTGTTACACATATATACATTTGGCTTTTGTTATAAATATTATTATAAATTTTGTTATAAATATAAGGACTTGCCTTTTGTTTCTATCTTTTGATAAGAAGTTGTTAATTAAAATACTTCTATTACAACCAGCCATCTCTAATTTTGCCCTAAAAATAAAATTCTTGTACTAATGGCATTTCTGATATATTACAAACCAGGCATTTATGTATTTTTTATTTATCTCCTAATCAACCTTTCTACTTGATATCTGAATTTTGTTCTTAAGGAAACTGAGCTCCGTAGTATTACCTGCCGCTTAAGGTAAGTTGCTTTCATTAACCACAGAGCTTCCTGTCTAGTTCACAGCTTATCACGGTGGCGTTCTATGCATGTGCGGGCTGGGAAATACACGTGCTGATGTGGTGAAAATTTCTCAATACTGGTTTTCCTGAAGCACAGAAAAGATTCTAGGAGTATTCACGAGTAATCCTTCAAATACCAATTTCTTCCCTACAAGAAATCCTTTATGATTGGGAATAGGAAACGGTTTTCTAAACAGATGTGCTTTTGCGTTCATTTGTGTACTCCGTATTTCCTTCCATTCGCACACTTTTCTGGGCTTTTCTCACCCTCCAGGACATGACCAATTTTTCATGGGAGGTGGCATGACCTGGGACACTTGCCTATTTTATATATAGAACTATAAAGATAACGATACCCTCTAGCAAATGAGGAAACCTGTGAGCTGTAAACGCCTGTGTCTCTAACTAATTCACAGAATTCCCTCCGAGGGAGGGACTTATTTTGCATTTGAACTCCAAAACACCTTTCAAGATTGTTAAACTTAACACCAGCCTGAAAATCCCAGTCATGCTGGAGATCAATTAACTGCTCCTAGTGCTCCACTCCCTCCCCTTTAAGATATTTGCATTTTAGAGTAATTTGACCATTATCCCATTTGCACAAAATAAAACATTAGTATTTTGTATGATAGAAAGTTCATTTATAATACATTCTCTAGGAACGTGCTCCCTTTTCCTCTGATCTAATGGTCAAATTATTGTCTGCTTTTCTCTGTGTCAGCTTCCGGGCTCAGCTGACTTCCTGTGTATACTTGTTTTGTTTGATTTCATTCTTCCCGTGACATGACTGCCTCTCTTATTCCCACATTAGGATTTAAATGCTCCAATTTTCTCCTTCTTGTGTTTTTTTAAAACAGCTTTCTCATCTCATATCAAGATTCATTACTTGACTACTTGATTATCTAATTATTTGCCATTAATTTTAATATTTTAAAATAAAAATCTTTTATGGTAACAATTGACGTTGATTGTAGAAGATTTATACAATTAGATAAGGAGGAAAGAGAAAATATGAACCACTGTAGAATTATCAATCAGAAACAAGCACTTCTGCGGTCTGTTGCTTTCTTTTACATACTTTTACTTGCAAAACCACAATAGTGAATTACATTGTACAAAATGTTTTGCAACCTTTGTCCACAATATAACGTGAACATATTTTCATTTTCCTAGGTATTCTTTTTCGCCGCCATTTTCAATAATTTTTAATTTCCCTGTATATCCATATACACATTTTATCGAGCAAATTGCTTATTGTTGGGCTTGGGCTCTTTTTTTGTTTTTGATTATTTTTAAATAAGTCTATAATCAACAACCACAGTAACTAAATCTTTGGCCTATCTATAATCATTTCCTCAGAGTCAATTTCTTGAAGACTGATTATTAGATTAGAATTTCTATGGAATTTTAAGATTAGCAAAACAAGTATATATTTTCAAAATTTTGTCCAGCATAGTTGTATGAGTTTATATTTTCACTAACAGTGTTGATGGTTCCTGAATTACTATTTAATCATCACACTCCAATATTTCTCACTTGAAAATTAATGGTTAGACAAAAATCATGGAATCAGTCAACATTTATTTAATACAAAAAAATTAGACATAATTTTTTTCCCCCTCTAGGGTGTGGTGGTGCACACAGTAATCTCAACACTCTGAAAGGCAAAGATAGGAGGTTGGCAGGTTCAAGCACAGCCATTGCAATTTAGACCACAAATCAAATTACAAAGAATATAAAAAGCATTGATAATGCACCTCAGCACAAAAGGCTTTGGGTCTAAACCCCAATACTGCTAACAAGCCAATAAAGCAAAAACAATTTTCCTGATCTGTGCTTGCATTGTGTGTGTTTGTGTGCACATATGTGTGTGTATTTACTGTTCATGTTCTTTGATTATATTGCATATATCTTTTCTAGTTCTTACAAAGTCTTTAAGTCATTTTATTTAAAAGTTCAAGCATACATGGTCTCTTTCTTCAAAGTGTTTTTTATTTTGATGTCATCAATGCCAACAGTTTTTGACCAAAATATTACCTGTGTTTTCAGCTCTACCATGATTTCTAGGTTGTTGCTCATTTTATTTTAAAAAGTTTAGATTCGTGCCATTAAAAAGGATATAAAAATAACTTAGAAAAATGAAAGAGGGAAAGGAGAGGGGAGAGAACTCTCCAACGCTGACGTAGGAGACAGGGCTCCAGGATGGTGGGAATAGTGGGTGGAGTCTCACTTTTTCAGGATATGTGAGGATATGTGTCATCATTGAGGGTAAGGGAAAGAAGTGAAAAGTAAGTAGGTGGCTTTTGGTAAGCACACGGCCTGCCCCACCTCTGGTCAGTGCATAAGTGCTGCCCAACCACTGGCTATCTTCTTGCTATCATTGTCTATGCTCTAGATTTCACTGAATTCTATCCAAACTGAACCTGAAGGCTATATTTTTCAAAAGCATTACCTGAAACAGAGGAGGGGGTCAGTCATATCTAGAAGTACAAAGTGGGGGACTCATTGTAAAATCTACCTGACCCATTGCTTTTCACTGTGTGTCCCCCTTAAATGTTTTTGACTCATCTGGCTAAGGTGTGGTAGATGCTCTCTTTTTATTGAACATAAAAATACACTAAGGACTGTGTTCTTTAAAATTTTGTTGACGTGTTTTATTAATTAATCGGTATTATTTTGCTAATAATGATAAGGATGGAAATTGTGGGTTATTAAGTTGCATAAAATTTGCCTATTTTTAAGAGATACGTCCAAGATTACAATTGTGCTCTAATTTCAGCATAATATCTCAACTTCTTAATTTAATGGACAAAGATGATCATTATCTTTGCTCAAGCAGGATAAAGAAAATAATGACTATCAAATTAATAGCAAATAATTATTGGATATTGACTAGGTACTAACCACTGTTGTATATACTTTATGAGTAAAGTTCAATTTTACTTTATTACTATAATTTTTTGTTCAGAGTTGGACAGAAGAGTTCCCAGAGGAGGAAATGGAGGCACAGGAAACTTTAGAGGAGCATTTTTAAAAAGCCAGCATGAGAGACTCAGTCCACCTGGATATAAAAATCAAAATGATATAATTAAATTCAATCTGGTACTCAAATATTTATTGACTGTTGTATGGCTAGACCTGTGCTTGTTAAGATCTATACAGTTAGGTTGCCGTACAGAATTATTCATGTTATTATTTGAAAGAAAACTACTGTCTTGCACCAACATTTGGTAATCAAAAGTTAAGGTAGGACAGATGTTTATTTTAATAAAACAAAGTACACAAAGGAGTTTATAGTCTCTTTGTGCAGATCATGGATATGCACATTATTTCTATTTGAAAAGAGCTTCCCTTATTGTTCTGTAAATCCGGGGAGGGGCGGAAATTCAGTTGACTAATATTGGAAGGTCAGCAATGGGATAAATATAAGCAAGAACTAAGAACCTTTGTACTGACATTATGGCCCTTGGACAGGAATGAGGTCAATGTTAACTTTGGTCTGTGGGGATGATGGAGGCAGAGTTGGGCCTTCGGGCTTTTGTAGGGAGTGTGGACTTTTGGGTGGCAGATGATAGTTGTAGGAAGCTTTGCTCTACATGCTTTTTTTTCAGGAAGTTGGGACAAGATCATTTTCATAGTTTTCCATGATTGATTTTTTTATATATCATGTATCCCTTTATTCAATTCTTCAAGGAATTGCAGGTGCAAAGAGGAAGCCTGAAGGTTGGTGTTATACTTTAGGTGGGGATACACAACAACAACAACAATCCAATGAAGGGTGACTTCAGCACGTTATGGGCTTGTTTTTGTTCCTCTGATGAGAAGTAGTTGGTCCAAGCTGACGAGAGGGCCTTGATGGATATAGTATTACCACCAAGGATGAAGGTTTCTGAATTGCTACTGTGTCAATCTCATGGTATGGCTTCTATTGCAATAGAATTGTATCCAGAGATGGAAGTGAAGTTCTGAGGTAGAGGGCTTGCCTAACCTATGATAGGTCCTGAGTTCTACCTGCAGGACTAGGAGAAAGCAAGCAAGAAGAAAAGAAAAGAAAAAAAGTGTAAAAGGAAATTGGTAGTTAGAACTCCATTTCTTAAGCAGGAAGAAAACGAAGGGAAAAGGGATAAAAAACAAAAATAGCCAAAGAAAGGATTCAGGTATGAATGTTTTACTTAAAAGAACTTAGCAGCATTGCTGCACAGAAACTTGGGTTCATACAACACTGGCCATGGGGGCACAACTTCCCTCTACAAGAGAGGCTGGGAATGCGAGTGTTTAGACAGGCATGGTGAGAACATCAACACGATGAGGGTTACCTTAGTAAAAGAAAGAAGACTGGGTGTGGGATGAGAATATAGCAGCCTCTGCCAATTAATGAGAAAAAGTTCAAGAATTACAATTCAAATAAAAGGTAAAAACTCTAAATAATATTATGCTGACTAGAATTTAATTATCCACTTCAAAACCTCATAGGATCACTGTATTAAATGAGATAGTGCCAAGAACTCTCCGCCATGATTGTTGATTATCAGGAATATCATTAGTCAGAATGAAGTATCGCCTAGATGGTGTTGGACAGAGCAAATGCCCAAGAAATATTAGCCATGATTCTTTGCTGTTATGAAAAATGTGGCACTCTCTGTGATTGTTTCTTACCCTCTGCTTCATAAATTATGTGAATACGATTCTGCACGGGTTTTTTTTTTTACTTTCTCTCTACATAATTATTAAAGGTTTATCCTTAAGAAAGTTGGCAGAGTTTTTAATTCAGCATAGATCATTCATAAACAATGGTTGGGAAAGCTGTAGCAGATGATAGCATTTATCTGCAGTGCTGGAAAACTCCAGTTTATATCAAGTTGACTCACGATGGTTTGTTACATTCAGGATTGCAACAATGATTGTCCAATGTGTGTAGAACTTTTTGAGAAATCTTGCTCAATAGAATGTGTCACATGCTAGAGGGCAGGAAATGGACAATAACTGTAAAAGAAAGCCCATTTTCAGAAAATTGCTGTGAACTAGAATTAAATATTAGAGCTGGGAGGATTTTAGGGGGGAAATTTAAGCACAGTGAGCAGAGTGAGTGGATTGTAGAAATTCACAAGTAGATGCTCATACTTTCTGTATCTTGGCACGAGGTCATATTGAGGATTCTACCACTGAACCACTGTAGGTCTTTGACCATATTCCCTGCAGACAAAGAGGGACATACAGCTCTAGTCATGTTATTAGTATAATAGCTCTAATCTTCTTTACACACGTAAGAGCTTTTATTGAGTTGAGAGGTAATGTATTTGCCACGGAAGTCGTCATGTTCTGTGGAAGTGGCCATTTTATGACTGTAATCTTTATACAAATCCTGTTTGCTTCAAGCAGAGTTTCTCTCGAATCTGTTTTTTATGTGGGGCCTCTCAATATATGGGTGGTAGTAGAACACACTCTGATGCCTTTGAGTAAGAGCACAACCTTCTTAGGACTACCTTCGCCTGCAGAGCACTGATGAAAACAGCTGGAGCTAACATCTGTGCCTTACAAATCTTTCAAAGTCGTAACAAAGCCAGCCTCATTTCATAACCATAGTATGAATTTCAGTTCCTGAAAAGGAAAGATGTTTCAGAACTCTAATCATGTTGGGTACATAAGACAGTCTTCACTGTTAGATTCTATACTGTGGAGTAGCAATCAAGGAGAACTGAAAGGAAATAAGGGGTGATACATTTGACAATTCCTAAGTCAGCATGACTTTCACCCTTCCAGGTTTAAATAATGTAACAAATTGGATTCTTTTTAATGTTTCTTACCACTTGCAAGCTGTAGTGAGAGATTTGATGTTGATCACTGATTTATAGTTGTAAAGATAACAAAGCAAATTGCCGAGCCCAAAATGTAACATTTTCTGTTTTTAAGTGCCCTTTCCCTAAAGTACCTTTTGCTCCTTTGGCCACTCTGTACTGGCTAACAAGCTCTTCTGCTACTTATAAGTTACTCGTTCCCAGCCAGATTTCCTGTATGACTTCCATTAAATTCTGGAATCCTGGGGCAGAAAGACATTATAGATCAAATCTATGCTTGTATTACAATTTTGTTTTGATTACTCTTTCTCTTCTGGTTTTATTGCCTCTTATAACACAGGTAAATATGGCGATCACAGGTTGAGAGGGGGGTTTCTATTCTAATGCCTTTGTTTTCATGCGTTGCTTTCAATCCATGTTAATTTAATTATCCATGATTTCTTAGGCAAAGAAAGGAATGTAGACTCCATGCTGTCTGCAACTACTTCAGTCATTCCTTTACTGCCCGTGACACCATGTGAGACCTGCAGATGCTAAACAACCTCTCCCTGCACCAGCTCAAACGAAAAATGTTAACCATATGCAACTCCAACCTGTTTATCCTTAAGCAATGCAAAGCCACGCAGCGCTACAGACCGACAGCGGAAGAGAGCTCAGAGCTGCCGCTTCACACAGGGTTGCCTGATAGAAAAGCAGAGCACAGAAACACAAGAATTTAGGGCAGGGAGAACTGAGCAGAGCTCCTTTCTTCTTGCTTTTCTTGGAGATAAAGACACGGTTTACGCTGAAATTTTATTCAGATGTGTAGAACTGATGACCTGCTTCTTAAAAGAATAGTCCCTGGATTTTAACTTTGGAGTCGAAGTTGCTTTTAGAGTTTATGATTTATGAATGCCTAAGTACTCTGAGATATGACCTATTAGCTACTGGTAAGAATCAAAATGTTCTTTAGGGAAAAAAAAAGGGGGAATCTTAATTCATTTTGTCACATACTTGATATGAATGACTGTTTTCTGTGAGACTCTTATATTTTTACTTGCGCAGGTATTTTCGAAGCTCTCTTACCTCTTGGAATTGAGATTTTTGAATACTTTGATCTGAAAAGATTTTATATTATTAAATACAGGAAATTTAAGTGTTTTTGGAAATCAGATGAAAAGAAATAGGAAAAAATGAGAAAAAAGATTTATAATATTAGAAAATGAACTTACAAATAACACCAGTTTTCTTTTTCTTCAAAATAGGATACTTCCTTCACAGTTTCAAAAAATTTTTCTCTTTGAATTGTAAAATATAATCATATTGAAGAGTATTTTGTAGTGGAAAAATGTTTCACTAGAGCAGCATTATTTTCATTTGTGTATACCCTTTTTTTCCTCTGTAAATTCCCCTTCCCCTTCATACAGCCATTACCTGCAGGACGCTAACATATCTGGTGAGACAAGTTTAAGGACAGTTTTCCAAACTTCTGCAACAAGGAATCGTGCAAACACTTGAGACATGAGACAGAAACTGTCATTCAATACGTTAGTGAAGAGAAACTGTACAGTTCTAGTTAAATACAACTAGTACCGGTGATCTATTTTCAGTCATCCCTGCATGTAGTCAGCTCATAGGTCATGGTCTGGGAGTTCCAATCTAAATCCAAATTGAACAAACCTACACTTCTGTCCAAGAAACAACTCCGTTTATTTCTAGTGCTCAAAAGTGTACACTGTTGGCCAGTCATACACACAGATGGGTAATAAGAGAAAGACAAGGTGATGTTCCTGCCAGAATGCAATTCCTACCTCACGCACACAGCCGGGATGTAGTGGCTAAGAGCTCAGGCTATGGGATTGGTCTAGTTGGCTCAGAACACCAGCTCTTCTGCTCGCTAGGTCTGTAACCTTGAGTAAGTTTTATAAATTGGCTGAGAATCGAGTTGGCAAAATGCAAAATGGAAGGGATCTTAAATTCAAATTTATCGTATAAAGACTAAATAAGTCATTGTTTGTAAAAATGCCCAGCACAGAGCCAGGTACACATGTTACTATTGCTGCTGTGCTTAGAAGTTGACACCATTGCTGCATTCCAAACAGAGTCCAGAATATTTGATCACTATTAATATTAAACTGGTAGTCAGAAATATGTGAAAGTGATTATACTCATATGGAATTTACCGCCAGAATGCAAGGTTGGGTTAACATTTGAAAAATCAATCTGTATAGTGCACCATATTAATAAAGACTAGAGAGCAATGGTCCATGATCGATGATCTCAGAGATGCAAGAGAAGTATTTGGCAAAGTCCAACATGCGCTTGTGATTAAAACAGTCAACCAATTAACACTAGAAGAGAAAAATCCTCAACCTGATAAAACACATTTAAGAAACACCCGCAGCTAATAGTGTTTTCCTCAAAAACCAAAAATCATCGTTTGATTCCCTCCTCATTTGAGTTCAGCTTTGTACCGGAGATCCTAGCCAGGCAATTAGGTCTGAAGAAAATTAAAAGGCATTTGAATTTTAACAAGAAAATTAACATTATGTCTACTTATATATGATGCCATTTTTTATGAAAGTCCCAAATAGTTGGTACCAAAAAGAATAATTAATAAATGAATTTAGCAAAATTGTAGGTAAAAATGATCACTATTCAAAAAAGTCAATCTGTTTCTACATATTAGCAAAGAACAATATAAAGATCTAAAAATTCTTAGAAATAGCAATTCGATTTTTAATAGCACATTAGTAAATAGCAGCAGAAATATATGTACAATTTTTGCAATATGGTGACTCATTTTGGGCTACACTTTGTTATTATGATACATGTTTACAATGTGCAATAATAAAATCAGTATAATAAGCATTTTCATGTTTTCAAAATCATTTTTATGCATTGGAAATTTCATACATTTCTAGTTGTTTTGAAATATGTAACAAATTGTTTGAACTAATAGTTATCCTACTGAGCAAAGGAAAAATCAGAAATTAAATTTCTTTCTGTTTCCTTTCTTCTCCCAGTCTCTAGTGACTATTATTTCATTTTATTTTTGTGCAAGATTGACTGACAACAGTTTCCACAAGTGAGTGAGAACCTGTGCACGCATCTTTCTGAATCTAGCTTTGAGAATTTAACAGAGGCTAGGGGTGTAAGTCAATGGTTTGAACACCTGCCTAGCATGCAGAAGGTCCGGGGTTTGTTTCTATAGCATTGTATAAAAATTAGCTGGGACTGGTGGCACATGCCTACAATCCCAGCACTCAAGAGGCTGTGGCAGGAGGATTGCTATAAATTCAATGTCAGCCTGGGCTACATAGTAAGTTAAGGTCTGGCCTATATTATAGAGTGAGATTCTGTTTCAAAAAAGAAAAAAAAGCAAAACGAAACAAGGACTAAATTTAACAAAAGTAATATGAGACATGTATGTTGCAACGATGAAACGTGGAAGAAATAAAAGATCTGAGTGGAAAGACAAGTTCAATGCTATCCATTTCTAAATCTTGACTTTCTTTTTGAAG
Source organism: Ctenodactylus gundi (assembly GCA_004027205.1). Classification (NCBI taxonomy): domain Eukaryota; kingdom Metazoa; phylum Chordata; class Mammalia; order Rodentia; family Ctenodactylidae; genus Ctenodactylus; species Ctenodactylus gundi. The sequence continues at coordinate 61,450 of PVKB01000231.1, forward strand.
ATGTCGACATATGGATCTTAATAGACCTGAAATAGCAAAACCAGTGTTGAAGAACATTCTTAGAGAGCTCATACTCTTTAGATTCCACAGTCACTATAGAGCTGTAACAACTAAGACAGTGTGGTGCTGCGTAGTGTAGACATGTAGATCAATGAAATAGAATTGAAGATTCAGCAGAGTAGGGATACAGCCCAGTGGCAGAGCTCCTGCCTAGCAAAACAAACAATAACCGATTTAAGAGTCCAGAGATAAACCTTATCAATTTATAAAGTTTTATATAGATGATTCTTCACAGAAGATATGCAAATAGACCATAAACACACAAGAAGATGCTCAACATCATTATTTATGTGCGGAATGCAAATAAAAATCACAATGAGATGCCACTTCACAGCCATTAGAGTAATCACAAATAGAAACAAAAATAAAATAAACAATAGCAAAAAACCCCCTCAGCCTATGAAAATACTGGTAAGGCTATGGAAAAATTGGAGCCTTTACATACTGCCTGGTTTGCAAAACCAGTGCAGTAATTTTGGAGAAGGCTTTGGTATTCTTTTTCGAAATTGGAACCTTATAAACAGTCGTTAAATTCCTTGGCTAGAACTCTGAAGAAACAAAAATATGGCCACTCAAAAACTTATACAAGGATCTTCGTAAAAATCATTATTTATAATAGATAAAAATGGAAGCAATTCAAATGTTCAGTTGATATGTAAAAAAAATTGTGGTATGGCGTGCATTGAACCTGGCAACAGAAATGAAGTACTGGCCTGTCCCACCAGACAAATGCCTCTTGAAAGAGTTATACTAAGTGAAAGAAGTCAGTTACCAAAGAGTAAATATTGGATGATTCCATTTGTATGAGATGTTTAGAATGAGAGTGTGAATACCCAAGAAGTAGAGAGTGAATGCCTGGAGTTGAGAGGAAAGAAATAAAGAGGAGTGATTCTTCACGAGAATGGGATCTATTTTTGAGGTGATAAAAATGTCTGGAAAGAAGTGAGGAATGAAAGATGCGACTCAGAATATACCAAAAGCCACAGATTGTACACTTTACTAGGGTGAATTTTCTTTCATGTGAATTATGTCTGAATAAAGCTGTTCTAACATAAGCAAACCCAGAACGCACACTTACTCTTATTTTTACCTTTACTCTTTAATCTTATTTTTCCCCAAAGTTTTCATGCGAAGTCTGCGGAGTTCTGTGGAAATCTCCAGTGACTACTCCCGCAGAGTGCTGTAATACCCTCCAGAGCATTCGTTCCCAGGAGCCCACGGCATCACTTGGCTTTTGAAGTCTATCAAGGCAACTTGTCAGTGTTATTACTTATCTTGCTTAATCACATACCTAAGTGCACTCTGAAATTTGCCATATTAACTTTTTTTAAAAACAAGCAGTGGTCAGTCAGAGAAAAACATATCTGGGAGATGGTTTTCTACCCATGGCGAGGCCTTGGCATTTGTCCTTTTAATCTAATCCTGTGCGTGTGTGTGTGTGTGTGTGTGCGCGCGCGTGTGTGTGCGCGCTACTGGGGATTTAACCCTTTACATTGCGCTACATTCCAAGCTTTTTAATAATTTTCAATTTTAACAGTGGCTAATTGCCTAAGCTAGGCACTCAAACTTGCCATCCTCCTGTCTCCTTTGCAACTTGATTGGATGAAGAAAGCCCGGAGGGGACTGGATCACGGGGTGCTGTGCCCAATAGCGAGTCAATTCACTGATGTTCTTGGGTAAATGGCTGTAAGGAGGTGGGCCCAGTTGGAGGTGAACTGCTGTGGTTCTGGAGGATGGGTCCTTCTCTAGCACTCTTTCCTATTCTCTCCTTCCAAGCCTCCAAGGACCCAGTAGATTTGCTTTGCCATACCCTTCTGCCAGCCATGATGTTTCTGCCTTGAATCCTGGTGAACGTGGACTGAGACTTTTGAGATCTTAAGTGAAAACAAACCTTTTCTGTCAGTTGTGAGTATCAGGGATTTCGTCCCAGTTACAGGAAAGCTGATTGCAACAGCGTGGACACTTCAGTTCCTTGAGCCTCACGGAACACAAGTTAGGAGGTGGCTTCATAGGCCCTGCTGTTAGTACTGTATAACTGCTAATGCCTAGCCTGGTTTCAAACAGGTTCTTTCATCCAGAAAACACAAGGCCAATTTTTAATTTTTATCAGGATGCTTATTTCAATTGTTTTAGCAAAGCTTTTCAGGATTAAGATTTTTTAAAAAAATATTTATTTAGCTCACAGGTTATTTATTTAGCTCAGGAGGTCTCACACAATCCTTTCATGGGTAGCCAGCAATGGTAGAAGCACATGGCACAGTCTGGGCAGAGCAGCAGTGCAAGCTTCCATAGGTATCCCACTACAACAACATACGTGAGACTTTTGGGAAGGTGACTCAATGAAATAAAAAAAAATTGAGTAAAGGTACTCCTTCATGAGAAAACAATGTCCAGATTATTTTATAGAATAAAGAGGAGGTATCTTCATATAAAGCATTTTCATGATGTGTGCTTTCATTTCAATGTATTAATTGACCATAAGTTGTAATCATTAAATAATTCCATGAGAATTTACAAATACCATTACCTGCAAACAATGCTTATGAATAATGGATGTTTTAGACATTATTTAAATGGAAGCCAAATCAAAATGGCTTATTCTCAGATTTCTTATTTGTCAGTGATGAAGTCAGAAAAATGTCAGAAAAGTTTTAGAAGTCACAATTACAAGTATAAGTCAGAAAAGGTTGCATGATTATTGTTTATTTTTCCTCTGGGCCACCTCTAAAGGGATAAAATAGACTCACAAGGCCAGAAACAAAAGAAAGGCCATAGAATCAAATGAGGGATTTCAAAATATTTTGGAAAATGATATTTGCTCTAATAAGCACATACTAAATTAAAATCTAAGATCTTCTGCTTGGTGTATAGCAGCAAAGATGGATAGCACCTTGGAACATCTAGGGGACTCGGGACTCAGAGTTGCCAGTTCAGTTCAGGGCAAGGTGACAATCATGGACTGTTAGAAATATATTACCATACCCTAGACGTTTCCTCTTGTGCAGGATATTCGATCTCTTCTACTTCCCCTTGACCAAGTGACAAGTCGGTGATGTATTTCCTGAACAGCTTGGAAGGAGGAGACTTCGGCGCTGTGAACATTGCTGACCAATCAACAGTCCTTCTGAATTACAGTTTTCTAAATGATTCTTAAGTATAAATGGTAATCAACATAAAAATCTGTATTTTGATGACAGCCTAGGTAAAGGAGATATTTTTAAATTAAAGAAACACTTGAAAGAAACAGAGATAATGTTGAGATGAGAATGCTAATAACTGACCAACCAACCAACCAACCAGTACCTCTAGTACCCTCCAAAACCAAATAACAACAGGAAAGCTTTTACAATGGTTATTCTCTGACATAAACAATGGGACTACAAAGTGTACACAAAATGAGCCCAAGTAATCCAGACAAAGGGACAAAGATAAAATTATAAAAATATTTTCAAAAGTAGAATAAGATAAAGATAAGAAAATAAGAAAAGTACACATCTAGATACATAAATATGTAAAATCAATTTTAAAAATCTAACCTCCTTCCATTAGAACTTCCAGAAAAAAAAGATGGCAGAAAAATGGAGGAATTGATTAATTAAAACGCAACTCCTCTGTCCTGAAAAACGTGAGAGGAGAGTTAAAGCAGATGGAAATGAATTGAACATGTCTCACAAAGTACAGGAGGATAGAGCCCAGGATAGTGTGGTTTCAAATTCTTTGCATAAACATAACTGTTGTTTACTTATTTATATTTTGTAATTAAGTGAATTCTAAATTCTATAACTCATTGGAGACATGCAGTTTGGGGAATCAGGGAGCATCTATGCCCATCCCTTTCTCTGAGATTCACCCTTTTCTAGCTCACCACTGCCTCTATTTCTACCCTGTCGTTCATGTTGGGTCCTTTCTCTGTCATTATTTTTGTGCATTTCATAAGAGGGCTAATTTTTAAACCAGAATTTTCAATCCAGAATTTTCTTCTGGGTCAAACCATTAATGAAGAGCTTGAGTATGGAACAATTCATTTCTAGACACAACCCTGCATTTGTTTATTTATGAATAAACTTCTACAGGATGTTGTTTGACAATTGCTCCATCTTGGTATTTTGTTACAGAAGCACAAATGGACTAAGACGATGTCTCAGACGGTTTGTTTTGTGTGTGTGTGTTTGTTGTCCTCTTGAGGCAAACATACCAATCTTTCCAAATTAGAGCTGTACATGAATATAATATATTGCAAAGACTGACACTTTTTATATGGAAATTTTCATTTGACTAGGTGAATGGGCAAAATATTATCTTTGAAAGAGAATTTTCTGGCACAAACCAAAAGAAGTAGGAATCATGGTCGCCTAAAAAAAACAGGCTTTAAGTGTTTTCCCCTCACCGGAACCTCTCCCACTAGCCTAAAGATATTTAGATTCTAATTATGTCACTGACCCAACTCTGGAGAATCCCGCCCACTAGCCTTCTAAGCATGTGACAAACTATGGGTCCTTATCAGCTTTAGGAATGTAATTATATTTTTGTTATGTCATAGCATCGAACAATATTAGGTGTGAGGTTGCATATGGCCCATTGACTACTAGAGAAACTGTGTGAACAACATCAATGTGATATTTGATGGTTCTCCATAAAATTACGATTTTCCCTGAAAGTTATTACATTATTATGATGTGCATAGTGGTAAAATCATGGATTTTAACCATAACAAAAAACTCCCATTAAATGAGTATTAATGAGGACATGACATTTTTAACCAGAAGGTTTAGTACTATACTTAAATTTAGCATTTTGTGTTTATTTTAAACTTACAAAAATTGTTTTTATGCGACTCATATAAAGATAATTATTGGATGGACTTGCCAAATGTACCATTTTCAATTTAATGAAAAGTTTCCTTTGTTCGCACTCTGATGTGATCCTCCCATACACAACCTTAAAACCATTCACTTGGTGCTGTTGGGAAATCCCCTGGAACTGAGGGCGGTGTGAAAATTTGAAGAAAGTAGCATTTTTACTTTTTAAAAGCAGGTGGTTGTTTTGGCCATCTTTGTTCTATGATCCTTCCCTTCATCCTCTCTCTCAAAACAATTATAAGGGATCAGTTTCAGATCAGCCCTCGTGAGACAGTAGGTAATCAGGCCTGTTCATTCTTACCAGGCAGATATCGGCAATCTAGCAGGTCAGAAAAATGTGTTTAGTTTTATTATGCAAAAAAGGAGGAAAGTCAGGCATGCTTTGTGTATGTGTGTTGGTTTTTACAGAGTCACATAACCTCTGTATGTATATGTCTGTGTGTTTGCACACATGTGAAGCGATTGGATATTGAATGTGCCATGGCCTTTGTTAACCAGGAAATAAAGTGTCCCCCTTTGGACTTAAAACCAAAATTCTGAATTTTTGGATAAAAATCTCTGTGCTTGAACCTGTCTGGTGGAAATCCCTGCCGTTGTTATTGTCGGGGGTCATTAAAGGTAGAGGAAAGGAGGCAAGTCACATACATGCTCCTTCTTGTCTTAAATGAGCAAGGGTCAGTGCAAAACACTGGCCGACAAGCAAGTTACATTCTATCCCAGGGACCCCAGTCCCCTCCTTGGGGACTGCGATATTCCATGCCACTGTGAAGCTGCTTAGAAATGAGCCCACAAAGAAGTCCATTGACTTTAACATGAATATGCTTGAATCACACAGAAGACAAGAATAAATCACCTTACAAATGTGTCTGGTGTCATTTTCCTGCCTCCTTCTTGTTCCCCCACCCCCAGCCCTTTTGTTCTTCATGGATGTTTTTGTTATCAGCTGCATCAGTGGAGGGAAGTCGCTTTTTGGGGATTTTTCTGTGGGTTACTAGGGTGTGAGCAAGGTGATGCTGCAGTATGAATCTTTTAAAAGCTGCCTAAGAAATATTTAAGACCCTGGTCTAGGAGGAACAGCTCTCCCAGGCATAATTTTTGGTGCTGGTTGCAGCAGGGAGCGTATGCTGGGAGGAAAGTATTATTTTTCTAAATGGAAGGTGTCAGATGGTCACGCAATGTGACTGCGTGTTCAAGACCACTGCCTCCCATCTGCAATTTGTGACGTGTGAAAGATTCTGCCCAAATGTGCTCACCAACTGGAAATCCTCAGTACTTTTTTTCCTTATCAGGAGAGACCAAGATAACCAATGGTTTACAGATCAGGGATCCTATCAAATTAATATCACTGTAGGATAAAATCTGTTTTAAATACAACTCCTAAACTCCAGCAAAGTTAACTATTGCAAACAAGTTCATTCATCTGATTAAGAACTGCTGCTCAGAAAACAACACTAAAATGAAACCTGCTTATCACCCTACCTCACTTCAAAATAGCTTCATGTTTATAGCTTTCAAAAATAAGCTGGTCCGAAAGATGATATATTTTCTATGCTAATTAATGTCTACCAGGAGGCATCTATCCACCCAGATGGAAGTAAAGCATTTTCAAAATCACGGTGGCTATTTTCCTGCCTGATTTTCTCCTGAATCTCTTTCCAATTAAATGCAGAACTCCGAAAGGGCAGACGACTAAGCCATTGTCTAAGTGAGGGTTCCACCCTTTGAGCTGAGCGTCAGCCTTTGTGTTCTGTTTATTCTTGGCTAGGCATAATTCCCAGCTTCTCAGATAAAAAGGGTCATAAAAAGGCTCATAAGGTGCTTTGGACATCAAACAGCTCATAGAAAACAATATCTTGATGAGTTAAGTGCAAATGAATCAGAAACATAAAGGCCGAAAATTCCCTTCTGTGTGCGGGGGTAGAGGTTCAAGGAGAAAGGGCTGGGCTCGATCCAGGACATGCCTGGAGTGCCATCACCGTCCACCCTGGCGGAGGGAATTTTCAGGTGTGTCAAGCTAAGAGGTGAGCCTCACTGCCTGCTTTGCCTAATTCTAACCTGGCCTGTTACAAAAAAAAAAAAAAAAACAAGGAAGTTCTTCCTCGAATTTTTAATTTCTCCTCTGCGTACAATGGGAAGGAAGAAGAGTTCCATGTAAAGAAACCCTCAGGCAAATACCAAAGCCACATGCGTGCCCACGTCATCATTTCATAACTCGAATTTTGCATCACAAAGCTCTTCAGGATCAGTGACAGAACACAGAGGGGTTTCAAGAGATGGATCATCGTGGAGGTTTGCGAGGCAGCCTCAGCCACTGGCTGCTTGCTGAGTAGTGGGGAATCACAAAGGACGGAAACCCACTAAGACGTGCCACGCCCTCCCTGATAAGTGCCCATGCCTTCACCGGAAGGACAAAGTACAAGGAGATCTGCTGGCCCCCACACCACTGACTGGCAGAGGCTGAGGTCACGGGGCCTTTCTGGGCTGGGTCAAGTAGGCCAGGTGAAAAGAACTGTGATGTGAAGAATAATTTGACAAAGTCCATCAGATTTGTTGAAGGGAGACAATAAGAAGCTAAAATGGGGCTGTTTTTAAATTGCATATCAGAAAATAAAGAGCCAGAAGAAAAAAATCCAGGCTTTTATTTAACGTGGTAATACTCTGCCCTGATTCTTCGAGGACTTGTGTAAGTAAAGCCCTCCTTTTCCCCTCAGTTGATACAAATCCCACCTAGTTTGTAAAATTCACAGCAAGTCCATCTTGCCTCACAAGTGTTCCCCCATTGTCAGAAGCCCAGAAATGCTCTTGCTCCCCTGTGTTTGCTTACCAAACTTCATCTTTGGCGTCGCTTGGGCCCTTAGTCATCTTCTGGTGCTGTTAGAACTTAAGTCAGTGACTTATTGGGGGGTTTGGACATTTCATAAGTTTGTTGCTTCAGATTTCTATTTAACTTGCAGGCTTCTGGAGGCCAGGCCTTAGTTGTAATGACCTTTTATTTTCTTACTGAAGTAAGTAGGAGAGAGATAGCAGCTTTGTGCCAGGCCTCTGTGTCAGGTACTGCACTTCACTCTCACCCAGAACCCAGAGGCTGGTACCCATACACCTATCAGGAAAGAAAGCAGGAAATTGATTCTGAGAGGCCAGTTCTCATGGTCATGTCACGGCACAAGTGTTAGAGCCAAGGTTTGTGTCTTAGATGTTAACCCGTGTAGATAGGAACTAAATAATTGTTTTTTGTATTTAACCATGAAAAGCATAAGTCGGAGAGAAGTCCCATGAGCGTGCTGTTTTTCGTTTCAGAGCGAGAGCACTCCTTTCCCGTCTCTGCGCTCCAGAACTTGTGCCTTTGCTTGGGGGAGAGAAGTCGTAGGTGACCCTTGCGTGCGGGCAGATTGAGGGTGCATCCAGACAGGCGTGCTTTAGAGGCTGGCTGTAGAAGTTTGCTGTTGAATAACAGAAAAGTGACGTGACAGCGAGCATTTCCCGTCGCTGTCAAAACAGAAAGCAGCCTGTGCCAAACAGAGCCTCACTTGGCGACACTGGCAGAAACAGGATTTGTTCTTGAGGTATGTGTTGCTCGCACTCCGGCTGCATGTCAAAGTCACCTTGGAGATGTTTTAGAAAAATAAATGCCTGTACCTGAGTCTCAAGGACCCCGATTGTGCGGGTCTCCAGTGAATTACAGGCGCTGGTTGTTGTTATGTAAGGCCCTGGGTTGCTACCAATGCGTAGTCAGGGTTGAGGACCTCTGAGCAACCAGGCTGGAGGAGAAACTTAGTCAAACCCCACTGTGCTGAGCTTTTATATACTCTGCCCATCCATCCACTTTGATCCTGATCTGGAAATGGCACAACTAAGGAGTATAGGCCTGTTTTTCTCTCCTTTTATGCTGTTATGCCTTGGGATTGTGGTGAGGAAGCACTGCTGCAGAATTTAAGCCATGATCCAAATCTGATTTCAAATCTTTCAGTTGACTGAAACCATAGAAAGGCTTGTGTCTTCTCACCGTTGGGTGCAGTGGGAGGGCACTCCCAGTCTACCTCCTAGGCCCCAGGACAGTCCAAATCACATTCATGAACTCAAAGAAGAGGCTGGACTGACACGCCAAGCTTGTAGAATCCACCTTCCACGTGAGGGGAGTCCCAGCTTTGTCTAGGCAGTTCTGCGACAGCCAAACCTACCAGACGGCAAGGAAGCCCAGCCCGGTTCCCACCAGGCCTCTGTTCTCCTCTTACGGAAACTCCCACAACTTTTCACTTGACCCCACTTTCTTCTTGTGGTAGTTTGTGGGGACAGTTACAGAAGGCATTGAGGTGAGGGGTGGAAGCAAGAGGAAGGACTATCTCCACTCTCGAGTTTGAATTTGTTACCTCAACTGTTGTTGGCTATTTTGGGGGGAAGGAGTATTTACATGTTTTTTTTTTTTTTTTCTATTTTTTTTCTCCTTCCTTGGAGTTGCCAGTTACTCTTTCAGCAGGAGTGCCTGTCATAGCATTTGTGTGTACCCATACAAGGTCAAGGCTTACTTAAACAGCAGACAAAAGCTGAGTAGTCAATAAATAAGAGTCAAACTCTGGGAGCAATCCAGGCATGGTGGCACATGCTTGTAAATCCAGCACTCTGAGAGACTGAGGCGGAACAATTCCAAATTCGACCCTAGTTTGCTTAACTAAGTGAGACTCTATCTCAAAATAAAAAGTTAAAGAAACGACTGGGGATGCATCTCAACTCAAAGGCTCTGGGTTCAATCCCCAGTACTGCAAAACGCACATACATACCAACAAAGAGTATGTGGCAGGAAAGAGGGAAGGGAACATATCTTTCATAGTCTGTCTGCTTAGACTTTTTAAGGCTTTGTTAAGAACTTAAAAATCTGGTATTATTTTGTCACTAACCTTTATCTCTACCCATTTTTATTTTTCTTCCTGAAAGATTTTACCTGAATCCATTGCTTCACTTATCTTAATTTTTCTTTGTTTTATGTTTTGGTGACGTGGGGATTGAGCTGAGGACCTTCACATCGAGCCACATTACCAGCCTATTTTCATTAGTGATTTTGAAACAAGGACTTAGTAATTACTAAATTGCCTAGGCTAGGCTCAAACTTGGCACTTCTCCTGCCTCAAAGCCTCAAACTCCCAGAGTGCTAGAATTACAGTCCTGTGCCACTGGGGTCAGTTTGACGTTTTGTTTTTGTTTCCTTCTGATTTCTAAAATCTACCTTTTAGTCTGCAACTCCTATTCTGAGCTATATCCTACTCACTGGCCAATTGGACAGGCCTAACTTGACCTTCTCATGGGCATCTCAAAATTAACGTGTTAGAAATTCACCTCATCCCTCCTCCTCAAAGCCTGTTTCCCTTGTATACTCATTATCAGATGGTAGCATCACTCTCATCATTTGATCAAGTTAAAAATATAAAATATTTGTAGATTTCCTCTCTGCTGTCCCATGTTCAAAACCAGCCAAACATTAAATCACATTTCCACTCAAATAGCTTTCAAATTCACTTGGTATCCTTTTTGGTTGGATGTTTCAAAGATCTTGTGCTAGGCAAAGTTGTGCTCTCTCACAACCCACAAAGGTGTCTACACACTAATCCCTAAATATTTCACCTGGTAATGGGGAATTTGTAGATTTGATCAAAGATAGTGAGATAGAGAGGTTACTCTGGATTAATTGAACAATAGCTCAATACAGCCAAAAAACTTCTCCTAAGGAGAGGCAAGAAGCTCAGAGAGAGAGAGAGAGAGAGAGAGAGAGAGAGAGGATATAAGGGAAAAAAGAGTTAGGAGTGACATGAGGCTGGAAGGAAAGAAAGATGGGAAACCTTCACAAGCTGGGAAAGGCACAGAGATGTATTTTCCCACTAGAACCTCCAGAAGAAATTCAGTCCTCTTAATCCATTTTAGGCTTCTCATCCTAAAACATATAAAAATAATTAATTTATATTGTTTTATTTCAATAAATTTGTAGTTACAATAGTAACAGAAAACTAAAATGAGCCTTAGCGTTTTCTTCCTCTTCAGTTATGGCCCTTGGTAGTCCCTTCCCCACATGGTTGTCAGAGGAAGTGTTCTACAATGCAAATTTAATAGTGGGTATTATTAAACTGTAAAATGCTTTCAGTCAAATAAATCATTCTTTATTTTTACCTCTTTTTAATCTACTTTTTGAGGCATGGCAAGTACCGAAATACAGCAGTATTGGGTGTTTTCCCTTTGACCCTGTGTGTCTTCTTAAGGCAGGGACCACCTGTCTCCTTGAGGACTAACCTCTTGCTAATAACAATCCCATTCTAATGCTACTTTTACTAAAGCAAATGTAAACAGAAAGAAGTGAAGAAATTCAGAGAAGATGTCAAGGGAGAGTCATTCTGGGCTTCAGATTGGCTTAAGAGCAGATCTTTGAGGATATCTTCACCCAGGTAATGGAAGTGGGGAGTGATAGAACCCAAGATTTCCACTAATGTGAGACTTGATGTCCAGGTGAGGGTGGAACCAGGAGGTAAGTTACCTGGAGGACAGTCTCTGTATACCCGAGGGATTGGTGCGAGCACAGCTGATGGAAGCTAACCAAAGCCTACTGTAGGTTGCCTCACAGTGTTAAAGCTCAACATAATTTTTGTGAACATTTTCTGATACATAGGAGATTGTGGTGATGCACTGTTTATATCCCATGTTCTTTTTCTTTAATGCCATTTAGGAAGTATTAAAAAGAATCTTGTCTGCTTGCCCCCCAAAGAAACCAAACCTTGCTAAAATCAGCACTATGATTATAGCAAGCTCCTACTTCATTGAGTTTCTTAATACAGTCAAGTTGACAATTAAGATGAAGAGCAATTCCTTCTCTTGTCAACTTGACACCTTATCGTCTCTCCTTAAGCCATATTTGAATCTCCAAAGACAACAACCAGTTCATAATTATGCCTAGCGTGATAGAACTATCCTATGTACAATTAATGCACAAATTCTCTCGTGTGTCAATAGTGCCATTATTGCTTTAAAGTTCAGTTTTATAATCTCCCCTGAGACTCAAGAGAAACTGTTAAATACCCGTGTAAAACTCAAAAAGCAAGTTTTCTACCCCTAACATACAGTGGTGTGTGATAAACATTCCTATTCCCGAGGGATGGACATTGTGTATGAGAAAAATTAGAAACAAAAGATTTGAATTTAATCCTTATTAGATGTAATACTGTCAAGGGCAGAAGAATATTGTGGCTGGAAGAAACTTGCCTTAGAAACATTGAGTTTTAGAGCAACTTCTTCTACCGTCCAGCTGTGCTTCTTGGAGGGAGTTATAAGTTCACTTCTTTTGGACTCAGTTCCCCAACAATAAGATTAAAATGCTGGGCTCTTTCCAGTTCTAACATTCTATAATGAAGATAATTATAATTCAATACTTGTGACGCTTACGTTGTGTTAAACACAGGTGGAAAACTTCTTCATGAGATCACCTGCCAATGAATAGGCAATTTAAAAGAGTAAAAGAAAAGAGCCCCAAATAATGCGGTTATAGTCTCATAATAGAATTTGAAGTTTTAGTCTGAATAAGTTTAAATAAGTAGAAAAAAGATATCTTCTCAGAGAAAACGGAAAACCAATTTATCAGAATTATTTCTTGCAATATTTAAACATATCAGACTCAAGTTTTTTTTTTTTGCAAGAATAAATTCCCATGTGACTTAGTTATGTTTTTGTTGCTGTGGCAGAATACCTGACACCTGCAACTTTAGGGAGAATAGATTTGTTTTAGCTCAGTTTCAGGTAGTCACAGTCTGCTCATGGGCAGCTGGAGAATGGTTGAATCTCATGGTAGTGATGGGGTCAGAGCTGAAGAGAGAGAAGTCCTCATGGCTTGGCAAGTAGTGCCAAGTCTGGGAAGAAGGGAGGAACCAGGGAGGAACACCTTTCCAGGTCAAGCCCCAGGCATCTACCTTTCTAGCCACGTCCTACCTCCTAAGAGTACACAGTATCCGTAAGTACATGAGGTTTTTGTGGGACTCTCCAGATCCAAACCACAATACCACGTCAATTAATACATAACTTTTGACCCAACATAAGTATTTTAAGGGCTTCAATATATTGGTTTATCTCCCAAGGCCCAAACTCTCTTTTTCCCATTTTATTGATATGTATAAGTGCAAAATTTAAGGTTTACAATGGAGTTGAGCATTTTGTGCACATACATATCTTGTCAAGGTGACAAGGGCTTTCCCACTATTCTTTTGTCCCTTCCCCGGCCCACTTCTCCCTCCCCCCACCCTCACCCTGTACCTCTCTTTCACTTTGTTTTTCCTCTTAAGTTCCGTAGGAGTTGTGATCTGGGACTCTCATATCAGAGAGAACAAAGTCTCTTAACATAATTTAATACGTGCACCTTAGTAATCTCATAAAAATTTGAATGCAAATCTGCTGTGATTTTCTTGCTTTTAATCTTTTAGCATTCAGCATTGTCACCGATCCCAAAGGAAAGACTTTGCCACATCAGTAAGCGAAGGTAGAGGTTCAAGGAGCCCTTCAACACACAGGGCAGATGGCGAGAAGTCACGGCAAAGTCAATTCCACAGCCACGTGGATTAGAGTTGGTGCCACTGAAGCTCTATATAAACTATCAAGAAGATAGGGTGCTTGAGAACTGCTCAGTGAGAGAGAAAATGTCAACACACATTGAAAAGTGCATTTCAAGGTCTTGGGTGGAAATTATTTTATCAGTGGGAGCGTTTTCAACTCCATCCCACAACTCCCAATCAGCGGCAATGTTAAAATCCCTCCAACTCTTTATGAGGTGAGGAAAGCCATCAAGCAGATGAAAAACAACAAGGCATCTGGAGCTGGTGGAATCCCTGCTGAAATCTTCACATCGGCTGAGGAAAGTGCTCACTATGGCTCCTCGCTCTCGTGGAGAACTCGAGAGCGCAGAGGAAATTCCAGATGACATTCGCGACGCTGCAGTTGTGACCATTTCAAGACAAGGACGCAAAGATAATTGGAAAAAGAACACCCTCACTGTTCCCACTCAGGAAACTTTTTGCTGAGGGCCTTCCTATATCATGCCATTCTTTCAAAGGCAATAGGAATGTAAAAATGTTTGTTGTTTAATTTTAGCAGTTGGCAGTAGTATTTCCTTTCTAGTATGTTTGGAATTGAGTTGATAATCATCAAGTTCTGGATGACACCCATTATGCTATTATTATTTCCATGTGTGTTGCTCACTCTTGGAAACCTTTTAGGGCAAAGATTACTTTATTTATGTTTTTGCCTCGATTGAGTCTCCTGCACGGGAGGTGCTTGTTGTGGTTTGAATCTGGAATGTTCCCTCAAAGCCTCATGTATTTGAAAGGTGATTGGATTATACGGGCATTATACAGATCAGTAGATTAATCCATTGGTGACTTCATGTGTTATGAAAGGGCAGACCATGGGGGTCTGAGCTGGAAAGGCATGATTTGCACTAGCCTCCTTCCCAGCCTCTCTGCTTCCTGTCTTCATATAGTGAACAGCTTTTTGCCACATGGGATGTGCTGGTGGATCACAAACGACTGAAAACTGAAGCCCAAATTAACCTCTCCCCATCTAAGTTGTGGATGTTGGGTGTTGCATCCCAGTGACGACAAGATGACAAAGACAGTGGTCAACAGCGTCACCAATAAATTAATGAATTTGAGCGACACTGCTTAGCACTCAGTAGTTGCTAAGAATAGTTGCGTGTATGAAATATTAAGCAGATGAATAAAGGTATCTTACTCTTTTATCTCTGTGAGTCAATACCCAACATACACAAATTAGGGAAGGAAAAGTTTATTTTAGCTCACATTTTCAGATGGTCACAGTCCATTGATGGAAGGCCGGCAACAGTGGAAACACACGGCAAAAAGCCGAGGTGGAGGTAGCTAACTCACGACAATGTAAACAGGTCAAATCCCAGAAGGAAGGCAGGAAGTAGCGTAAGTCTTTGCAGGTTCTACCCCAGTGGTCTGCCCCTTCTGGGTCCAGCCTCTGTGCTTCACCCCTTCCAGGTTTAAGCCCCTAATCCACATACTATTACTATTAATAGACACATGCCTGTAATCTGTAACATACCTGTCTTCCATCACACACCTGTAATCCACCCATCCAGACCATGCCCCCATCTCCTATAGTACATGGCTTCACAGCTAATTCATGACATCTAAACACATGAGACTTGTGGGGAACAGTCCGCACGCAAACCACAACAGAAGGGCAATCCTGCCGTCTGCCCCAGGCGAACAGCAGCATAGAAACGTGGAGTCAGACTCTGCACATTCAATCATAACCATTTCTTTAATGAAGTTACACGAGAGAGGGCAGGTGACAGAGCAAACCAGAGAGTCTGGTGAGCTCGAGATTCACAAAGGACAGGAGAATAGAGCTAAGAAGCTGGCACATCAACCTCCCCTTTGGTTGTTGTTGACCTAGTTTCCAGTCGGAATTGAACAGTGAGCTACCTCAGGGTCCTAACAAGCAGATTAACATTCCCATCTTGCAGATGACTGAGCTGAGATGCAGAGGTTAATTGACTGGTCATTCCCAAAAATCAGAGCCATGCTTTGCTCTGCCTATAAACCTTGTATCTCCCGCTCTGCACTGAAACCAGAAGGCCAGCCAGAACTGTCCCACAGAAGCTCTGTGAGGGCTGGGGCAGGGACGACTTTGGTCCTTTCTCTGCTCCACAGACACAGAGATAATACAGTGCACCATGTTAATTAACACTTAAAGCTGATACAGACGAAAATAAACAAATGCGCACCCATTCTGGTCCCACTTCTGAGACCTCATCCTGAGACCGTAACACAGTTTGTTTTACAGCTTCCCTGGTCACGTGAGAGCTAGCGTAATGACACCTCTCTAATCTCTATTTTTCTAAAGTCTGTGTAGATACAGATGGCTCTGTTTTGGTCTTTGGGTTTTACTCTTATTTTGCCACAATTTTAACCTTTTATGCATCTCTTCCTGTGAGATATTCTCACTGAGTTCTCACTGCCTAAGGGCTCTGGGAGGCCCTCTGTTTTCTTTCTCAGGCCATTGTGTCATATCACATTGTGTCCTATTCCAAAGATATTCGAGATTTTTAAAGAACAGAGATGCATTTCCATTGTTATTTGAGGATTCTGATATCTATATACATTCTGGTACATAGGGAGCGATGTCATTCTGTAAATCACGAGAAAGTTCCTATCTCTTCTCCCAAGAGATGCTGGAGAAGAAATGTTCCATTTTCCAACCAGCCATAATTAGATGAGCAACAGAGAAAAGGCATGGCATGCTACAGTTTCATGTATGTGCTTTATGTGTTTGGGAAGAGAGCATAACGTAAAGAGAGCTGGATCTAACACAGTCTCTGCAAAACATCAGGACCTGGTTGAGCTTCATATTCAGAGTCCAGTTCAGAAAAAAAAGACATTTTAACAAACTGTAAAGCACCATGTTCTGTCGCATAAGTCCAGCACATGCTGGCTATCAGTTGCCACAAAAGAATGGCCAGATACGAAAGTGACCAGGGCATCAGCCACATGTGTGTCTAACGAGGACAGCAGCTCAGAGGAGGGCTTCAGAAGGAGCCTCTGTTTTGTTCCAGCAACCACTCAAGCAGAGGGAGGGTGGGAATATTCCATCTGTTCAGTTCGGCTGGGTTCAATGAACTGGGTCACTTTTAATGGTTCACTAAATTCTGACTATCTAAAAATTACAGTTAATGTGTTTTAAAAATCTTGATCTGCATGACAAGAACATCTTATTACTTGTTCTTTTTTGCCCTTGGGTTTATCTCCTCTGAGAATGGGCAAACTGGAGTGACTCTCGTGGCACGGAACATGGGGTGGCTGTGGCCCACGTCAGGTGTTACCAACAGTCCTGCGTTAAAAACAGGAGGCATTCCCCTTTTCGTCTTTCTGTCTGAGTTTGGAGGCTGGTTGACTATTGCTCACACGCAGGAGATCGCTCGGGAGCATCTCTGAGGTCGCGGTGAGAGGTGAGCATAAGACTAGGAAGCAGAAAAACTATTAAAGAAAAACAAATCACAAGAGGGGAAAACTAAGAATTCATGTTTCCGAAGAAAATATGAAAATCTCAAAGCCCTGCGTGCTCCAAGGAAGTATTCTTGGCTCTTCGCTTTCCGAAGTGGAGGTTCGCATCCAATTTTACAGAATGTAAATATTTCCTTAGTTTCTAAGGAGCAGTGTGGCCTACAAAGGTATAAGAAAATAAGAATTGTGTTTCATGGAGTTGTGATCACTGTGCGAGCTTTTCTCTGCACAATAAACTTCATATCACACAATGGATAATACTGTTTACCATGCACAGTATTAAGAACTGGGGAACAGGCTGAGTTACAAGGGCAGATCTGGATGGCAAAAGAGAAAAGAATCAGGAGTAGGAAGTGATTAGGACGAAAAGGTCAGGAATGAGAAGAATGCGGTGAATTTTGTGCCCACATTGCATCTGAAGAAACCTTGCTACTATTTTGTGTGAGTGAGTGAGTGTGTGTGTGTGTGTGTGTGCGCGCGCGCCACCTCTGCCTCCTAAAAAGCACACGATCCTTTCCTGCTGTGTGCGGTTGGCCGTGGCCCCTTGTCATGGGATCCTGCATGGCATGTCAATGTGTTACTTCACCAGTGACGAACGACAGCAGAAGCAGGCGAAAGCAGCACCTGAGGTTTTATAAATAGGAAATGACCCAATATCAGCCCCACGGCAGCTGCAACTAAAGAAAAAAAACACGGCTTCCAAATGCAGTTTTAAGAAACTAGCATTGAGGCCATGGCTGACGGATGGTAAGGGTTGCGCCCAAGTACCTCGCAGCGTGGGCGAGGACGTCTACTTTCCTACCCAGCTATCCTGGAATCATCTGGCCAAGTACACATTCAATTCCAGGTGGACTAGGCACATGAGGAGTAGCGGACGTTACCGTCATTTGAGTCTTCATGGCGCCACGTGTCTTTCGGAAGCATTTGCAAGTTGTCTTTCTTTTTCATTCCATAGACGCCAAGGCGCTTAGAGAGCGGCTGGCAGGACGCTTCTCCTTCAGGCCAGCATTTGCACTGGGTGGAGTCACACAATGGTTCGGGGATGTAAGCTCAGGCTTCTGGGGAAGGGACAGTCCCTATCTTGGGTTTTCCTTTGCACAGTTAGTCGTCACGCCCGCCGGCTTCAGCATGTGTGTGCTCCTGCTCCCCCAGAGACGGCCCAGCAGCAGGGGTCAGAGTGGCTCCCAGCTCTGGACCGGGGCTAGGTAAGATGTGGTCTGTTCTCTAGCCAGCGTCTTCCTGCTGTGTTCATTGTGGCTACTGGTGGAGCACATGGCCTGTAGGGCCTTTTCCCCCAGGATTCAAGAGTCCCCTGCTCTTTCCCTACCAGATCCAATTCATTCTTGCCAAGATCGCCCCATTCCCAGATCTCCTGTCATGGCAGTCTTTCTCAGGCGTCAGTGAGATACAGTCCCCGGCTTGTTTCCGAGTCCGTTTCCTTACCCACAACTTCTTCCCTAGACATACGTGTCTTGACGCTTCCTTAGCTCATTCTGAAACTCTGTACAGAATCTTCACCATTTGTTGAGTTTTTTCTCATCCTTCAAGGTCAGGTCAACAGTCCCCCCTTCATTTTTGTAGGTGTCTCTGATTGCTCTGATCAGTCTGCCTACACTCCTCTTTACCACAGAAACAGCTGTCTTAGGATGCTGGAATGATACATCTTTCTTTCTACCCATTTCCTCATCTACACTGTGGAGCAATCAAAGCCAGAAATGTATCCATGCCTAGCGCAGTATTGAATGATTGTTGGAAGGAAGATTAATTGAATGGGACTATCTACTTCTTAATGGGATTTTTCTAAATCTCCTTTCTACTCCAGCTACTCAATTTAATATAGTCCCAAGATATTATTCCCATTTCTGTTACTTTCTTTCATAATATGTATGAATATAAGCTTCTTTAACATGTACTAGTTTATTGGTTTTCTTTATTAATAGAACATAAACTCCATAAAACCAAAGACATCTTTTCCGTCTACATTATAACCTTCCATTTCTATCTTTTTCAGTTTGGTAAATATGAATAGAAGAATGAATAAATTAATAAAAGCTCTAGTGGAAGATGTTGGGTTACAGGTACTTCACTTCCAAGTGTTTTGACAATGACAAAACTTACTGCTTTTCCTCTGATTTATTTTCTTTTTGATTTTCATGATTTTTGGGTACAGTTTTCCATTGTTTCAAACTAAAACTAAAAAATCTGTCTTAAAGGAGGAAAAAAACGAGAAATTTACGAAGAAACCTTTTTCATGTTAATATTGAGTCCTCTTATGAATGACTGAGTTTCCCCTGTTCATGCCTCAGTGACTACCCCTTTCCTCCTGCTCAGAAGTCTGCCCAAAGCGTCAGGCTGAGCTGCCTCCGACACAAGGGGGATTAATACCTCAGGGCATTTGAAATTCAGTGGCCACTCCTCTGTGACGTTCTAGGAAATTGAGGCAGGGCTTTATCTCTGACTATAAGTTGAAATCTCAATATATTTAGACTTAAACTCATCATGCTCCCGGCCTACTATATGAACTATTATCTAGTACTGCTTTGAAGGCTGAAACTGTAAGGCCAACAAGGGCATGAATGTCTGCCTGCCTTCCACTTTGGCTCTACGTTATAATGCTAGGTTTAAACTGGGAAGGAGCAACAGGCTGAAGCTGAATATGTGAGGTGTGTGTGTACACGTGTGCTTGTTTTCCACGTGTCCAGGGATGTAGGTGAGTGGCACAATCCATAGTAACATTTCATAAACATTTCTATAGTTGAAGAACTTCTGGTGGCTGGTCTACTACCAGAGGATGGGCCCAGTTAAGTGCAGCTATCTGCAGTAATTTTGTTCCTCTTCAGCGTTACTGGTCTTCTCTGTGTCATGCTCACAACATCTGACAGGGCCTGTTATGAGCACACCTTCTGTCTTGAACCAGAAGCTGAATCAACTCAAAACCAGGAATACAAAGGAACAGATAATAAATATGTTGCATTTAATATTGATATAAGATAGTTGATTTAACTTTTGGCAGCCCAGTTTTCCTCCTTGAAAATAACTAGACAGTCATGTTGACATGCATGATGTTTGCTGAAAGAATTAAGTGACGCTGCACATCAGTATCGGTGTAAGCGAAGGGCAGAGGTCATCACCGTCCCTCCTACTGGTCCTGCAGTCGGAATAAAATAAACCTGGACTATCTTTTTCCCTTCTTCACATGTTGTCTTGTTATAAACAAATGAAGTTCAGACTCTAGAATTAAAAGGCATTCTTTCATGATGAAGTGCCCCCACTCTGGACCCAGGCTGTGTGGTTTGGACCTCACTCCTTTACTTGCTGGGTGGGTAACTTCAGGCAAATGATTTAGCCTTTTCGGCTTGCTGACTGGTAACGTGAAGACAAAGGCTGTACTTATTTCCTTGGTATGTGGGCATAATCCACATATTTAAAGAGTGTGGAATAGTGAACAAGGCAAATGTGTAACACCTGGTTGCTGCCAGATTATCTTTACTGTTAACACTGGGGATTAGTGTTGAAGGGTCATCAGGAGTATTTTGTTCTACAAATAAAGTATCAGTTTCCTCAAAAAAACTCCCAAGCTGACAGCACACCCGGAGCTGTTCTTTGGTTCTTTTTCCAGTTCTCTAGGAGAGCTCTTCTCACCGCTTGTGGGCAGTTTTTTCCTTCTTACTCTTCCTTTTCCAGGCCATAGACTCATGGATGTGCCAAGCAGTCTAATCCCTGTGACTCCCTCCCTTCCCTCATTCACTGAGGGGCACAGCAAGTCAATCAAGCAAAAAATAAAGAGACAAATAATTCCGAGATAGAACCGCAGCTGCAGATGCTTTATACTTCAATGTTATCTGCACATTGTGCAACTAAATGAAATGACATATGGAAACAGCACCTGGGCTGGACATTGGCCCTTACACTCCATCTCCTGGGACACAACCTTGAGGTCCATTTGCTTAATCACGTCTGTCTTGAATGCTGAATAACTTAGACTAACTCTATTCCTGTGGCTGGTAGAATTCTTAGTTTTTACAGAATTGTTTTTTTTTTTCCCTTCCTGTTAGACCCCAGAGTCAACCCTGCTGGCTTTTGACTTACTTTAGTTATGCAGCTGTAACCCACTCCTTGGTCCTCAGTCTTCAAGAGGAAGTACTTTTTCTTTGTGTGAACTCAATGGGTCAAGTAGTCTATGTACTCTATGCTGTCAACACTAAGGAAAAACAAGGCCAGTTAAAATTTCCTGACTACTGGGTATTTTGGCACTTTATATGTATTTAAATTTAGGTATCCTGGTATTCATGTGAAACAATTTGTTACTTCTTACCAGATGAAGAAACGGGGAGAGGGAAGCTCAGTGGTTTGCCTAAAGTCACACAGCAAGCAAGCAGTAGAGATGGGCTAGATACTTGTTGTTTAACTTTCAAAAGCTTTGCTGTTTTTTCCCTTATTTCGTTGCTTCATTGCTTTCCAAAAATGATATTAAGCTTATTTTAAATCAGATGATTCATTGTTCTTAAGCTTTACATATTTCCTATATAATCTTGGAGGTGAGGGTTATGAATAAGATGGAAAGGAGTGAAAAATATTGGCACATATTGAATATTTACTCTGTTTCTTTGGTCCTTTTTTCCATCTTCACTCCTTCCTTCCTTTCTTCTTCCTTCTTTTCTTCACATACCACACACTATCTATCTATTATCTATCTATCTATCTGTCATCTATCATCTCTCTTTTTCTATCTCTGTATATACACTGAAATATGCATATATTTATACTTAGCATAACTATCATCGCATATTGATTGAGAATTTAGTTCACTCAAAGCTGGGAAAGCCATCCTTTTTGCCCTTTACATTGGTGACAATGACTCGTAAGTCCTGCCCTTGCCCAGGATGGTCAATGACCAGCTGTGAGCAGGGTCAGTGGTTTGGTAGAGTCTTGCTTTTGCTTCACCTTGTGAGCTGGTACCCAAGCCAAGGCTGACCCTGGAGTCAGGCAGTGTCTCCTCGATAGCTGTCCTGCCTTGGCCATGACACCCAGGGCAGGTCATGGAAGAACACCTCTACACTTAGTTGCCTTGGGAACTTCTCACTGAGCTCCTGCTTATGATTTGAGAGATGGCTTTAATCTCAACTGATTTGCAGAGCTACAGTGAGTTGATGAATGCAACAACCCACTGCAATATTCCTGCCAATTTTCCTCACAGGTTATACTTTCAGACTTGTTTACTCAAGGACTCACCTGTCCAGCGAGCTTGGTCAGATCCTATCAAGATGCTCTTCCCTCTAAGAAAGTCGTTTGGTTGCTTAAGGTGGCATATTTCCTTCTAAATATATCTGAAAAATCATAAAAAGATGACAGAAAACATTTCAAGATGCATTTAGAAGAATTGTACAGGAATGTGAAATTGCTGAGGTATAAAAACTCATGAGATGCTTTGGGTCTGTTAGGACTGAATAGCAGCCAGAGGCCTAACTAAAAAAGATCAAGTCAAGCTGGCAGTGGTGACACATGCCTAAAATCCTAGCACCAGGGAGACTGAGGCAGGAGAATTGCCTTAAGTTTGAGGCTGGCCAGGGCTACATGGTGAGTTCAAGAACAGCCTGGACTACAGAGTGAGATCCTGTTAATAAATAAATAGATAAATAAATAAATGTCAATTCTAAAGTTTAAAATCAGAAAAATCACTTGGGGCTGTATCAGCATTGTACCTCTTTCCAGTGATATATATCTAGAAATGCTAAATCAAAATATAATTAAGCTTAAGTGGATCTCAGAACAGTGAACAAAAATGTGTGTGCGCGCATGTGTGAGTGCGTGTATGTGCAAAGATAGTTTCAGAAATAGAAGGTATATAACTGGTTCCAGGAGCCCTGAATATGTATACCAAATTCCCAGATATACACTTTTTTGAAAGGTCATTAACACCGGAAAAGCCAGGGAGAGGAGTATCATAATACAGCCAGTAGGAGACAGCCAAACTTCTGCATTATTTGGGCCTTTTCTCTGTGAAATCTGTTTTCTCCTGAAATCTGTTTACCATTAAGAATCAAGAGAACAGAAAAGAGATCATTAAAGAAAGAATATATCAAGACTATCACAGAAAACAGGCACATTGTGCTGGATGGGGGTGGGGATGGGAGAGTGGGTTGGAGGGTGAGCAAGGGTTAGGAGGCTGCAGATGGAAGGACCGAAAGCAACCTAGCAAAATAAGACCAATCCAATAGCATCTAGTGAAAGTTCAAATGTGGACAGTAAACCCAGAAGGGAAGTCTTTTTAAAAACACAGAAATATAATATTGGAGGAGAAGGAGGCAGGTAATCAGAAGTATCTGGCAAGAGAAACGGGAGTTAGTAACAGACAGAATCACAAAGACCAACACGAACACCTTTCATCTAGAAGTTTAAAGCCAACTCATGTGCGCATTTGGTTGTATTATCTAAAAGAGAAAGATTTCAATTATTTTTATGTGATTCGTTGCTGTTTAGTAACTTTGAGATCAGAAAGCATTTATATTTATTATATGTTCAAGGTTCTATGAAATTCTTGACTGAGTCAAAATCTTCACTTTTTGTTTTTATATAGAATACTTGAACACCTCAAAGATTATGTTGGGGAGAGACACGCATTTTCTCTCTTGGATGACAGATACTCACCACTAGATACCAAGAATGCAGCTATGTATTCAAGGTTTTATTAGAAAGAAGACTGCCAAAGTGTGTATTATATTCTCAGAAGGAGAGTCAAGCTAACTCTCCTCAAATATCCTTGGAGTTAAGTCTGAGAAGGTTTGCTCGGGCTTTTATTACTGTGCTTCCTAATAGGTGGTATCATTTGTCCTTAGCACTAAGGAAGGAAGGGGAAGGGATATGCCGGTTTCAGCAGCTGCAATGGCGATTTCTCTAGGAAAAGCCAAAAGGAGAATTCTTTCATAATTAGGAAGGGGGTAATTTGACAGCTCTGACAACAAACGCCTACATGCTGTTTTGTAACCGACTGTGTGATGTGCCTTCTTCCTGGGAACTAGAGAAAAATGTCTGTGGCTACTCCAAAGGTCAGAATTTCAGAACTGCTATCACAACCGTATTGTCACCAAGTATTAATAATTCTCTCTCTCTCTCTCTCTCTCTCTCTCTCTCTCTCTCTTTAAAGAGGCCTGTTCATGTCCAAGGGAATGCCAGGTACATTTTTCTTAATGTATGAGCACAAGTTACATATAACAACCTAACAACACAATACTGCCTCTTTAATGCTAATCTATTCCTTGCAATCTACTAGATACATGTAGAGTCATTGATGTGTATCAAGAGAGCAAAATCAGATTCTGAAAGTATCTGAAAGGATGCACTAGAGTGTACATAATAATGTATTTTAATCTGCCAGGCCTTAAAATTAATCATGAATTCCCACAGAGATTTTAATAATTTTGAGATGATGGTGTTTTTTTTTTCTTCGTAGAGTAATATTCTTGGACAGAGTTTTGTAAATGCGGCAAGGGTACAAAAATTAAGTGGGGGAGGGGGAAACGGGGGCAATTTCTCACTTGCCATTGTGCGGGGGATGTGCTTACAAGGGGAATATGTGTTCTTTTGCTCCTAACTAAAAAGCAAGGTAGGTGTTTCAAAGAAAGGCTTTATCAGTCCATAAAAGCTGACAAATAGTGGAAAGTTTATTAAGGGTAATAATGTGCATTTGTTAAGCAGCGGAAACAGTCCTGCAGGAAAGAGGGTCACTCTGGCAAAGGGGTGGATGGATGCTTTGGCAACATTAGGTGAACCTGGCTGTCAGCACTGTTACATGGGAGGAAAGCCTTGGTGATCAAACCGCAATAGGCTCTTGAAGGGGTGACCATATTATTTATTGTTCATACGGGGACTTTTGAGAGGGAAAGTAAAAGCTAGTTATCACCCCAGGACATACATTTCCCGTCGTTCCAGGTGCACAGCAGAGGTCTGGAATTTGGCTTCCTGCTTAGCAACATCTTGGCTTTTCCCCTTGCCTCGCTGAAGTACTGTAAACCAATCTTACCAAAAATGGTGCTATGTAAGACGATACATACACAGCATTAAAAAATAAATGGCTAAAATATGATGGCCTTGACTGATGATTTTTCAGGGTATCAGAAAGAAATAAGTTCCTAGATCTATCTGGAGCTTTCTAGGTCTTTTTAACACTCCATAAAACACTCCACCTAATGTAAGTGTCTGGCTACAGGGAGGAATGGATTAATATTGTGATTGACCAAGTTCTTGGTTTCTTTCTCTGAAATACAGTCTCAGAATATTGGTCCTTTCCATTCACTAAAAAGAACTTTTAAGAAAGTATTTTCAATTTCCCTAATCCTTATCTCAAAAGAAATGTGTTGGTATGAAGGCATAAAAGAGGATTTTATTTGAACCACACTGCTTTCAAATAATTTATAGTCTGGTAAAATCAAGAATGACACTAGTGTGTGCAGTCCTATAAGAAACTGCATCATTGTGTTGCACTGTGGAAGAAAATTTGGAGGTATTTGCTTGGTTTACCCTCGACTTCCTTCAAATTTCCCACGTTGCTTTCTCCCATTGAATCAGCACCATTCACGGTAGAAGGGACAGTTACTGAATGGGGAACAGGGCAAGGAAAGAAGAACTCAGATCCTTGGTCTTGAGTTACGAGGGAAAGGGTCACCAGAATTTTCTAGTGTCCCTGAGAGCTTCTTGCTAGGGACAAGAACTTTAGAGTAAAAAGCTAAGTTTCCAGCTGGCCAGTAGTTCGTACCTTAACAAACCTAGTGTGTCCCAAACCTGAACGGGTCTTTAATCACTTGGGAGTGATATGAACACATAAATTTTTGTTGGGCATGAGATTTAGCTTTTCTAAAAAGCTTCACTTTGTGTGTGTGTGTGTGTGTGTGTGTGTGTGTGTGTGTGTGAAACTGCTGGTAGCTTGTCTGCATATGGAATAACAAAGCCTTAAATAATAGCTTGAAAAGTGACCAATAAAGAGCCTGATAAACAGACCTTGGGCCTATAGAAATACTCTTTCATTTGGAAGGTGTTGCTTATGGAGTTTAGCTTATCCTTATGAAGAGTAGACAAGTCCCTGTGAAAGGGTCTTTCAACTGCATCAAGTGACAGCTAAAGTGGATTGGAACCCCTGTTTGGAAGTCTTCCATGGCACCAGGCAACAAAACAACAGTGAAAACAGAGAACCACCTGCTAGGAACTGAATTGGCATCCTCTACTTCCTGGAACATACCAAAAGATGTAAGAGGTCAGTTCCTGGGTTTCCTGACAGGGATGTGGGATATATTCTGGAAAGTTAAAAAAAATAAGAGCTCTGGGAACACAGAATAACTGGAAGGACTTGAAGTTGAGGGGCCATATGGAGACCTGAACAGTGTTTCAATGAGGAAAAATTTCAGCAAATCGATTAAAGGCAAGATAGGAGATTTAGGTTTTATGGATAACTTGCAAGGGATGAAAGACACCTGGAATTTTAACATCACTTAAGGGAGAAAGGAAGCATTGCTAGGCTTGTGAATGAACTGAGTTAAAAGAGACTGATACAACCCTGAGAAAACTGAAGTTAGAGAGTATAGGTGTTATCAGCCACTTTGGACAACACGCCCAGGTTCATTTGCTGCCACTGACCAAATCAAAGGAGGCTATTTATTTTTTTCATAAAAAGAAGAATTCATTCAAAGGTATCTGCATGAAAACGCAGGAGCCTCATCACCCAAATCACCATCTTTACAATGTACCAGTATGACAGGGTCTTTTAGAGCAAAGAATAGTGGGGGAGAGGCATAATGGAATAACAGACATATCCTGATGTGATTTTATCATTTTTTGGACCACTGGTATCACCCTTCCCTTGCTTAAAAAGGTGAAACTGAACTTTGACTTCTTGGTGCCAGCATTTCTATGGTCCATTTATTTGGGCTAAAAAGAGGTGGGGTTAGTGGTTGGTTTCCTAGGTCTGAGGACATTTGCAGAAATTATTTATCTCAAAGGTAAAAACAAAAACAAAAAACCAAACCAAAACAAAAAAACCTAAATCTTAAAGTTTCATTTTCCTCATCAGTTATAAACCCAAGTTTATGGCAGATTGACCCATTACACTGAAAATCTCATTACTTTGCATATTGCTCATTGTTTAGGATGCATCTTGTAAGTATAAATAAAAATAACTTAGTGTCTTAAAAAAACAACAGCACCAGAAACAAAGAAAATTCTCAAAAACAACTTTATGAAGGTCAAGTTTAATACTCGTTTTAAAGACTTAAGGAGTATTTGTATCATATTGTTTGTAAATCAATGCCAACCCTCACTAACTCAGGAGTACAGTAGCTTGAAGGTTGGCACAAATTAAGCACATCCTAAAGACATAGGTGTTGCTGTAATATATTAACCAAAAAAAGTTGGGAGACTGTAGTTCTGGAGATCTCTAAAAATGAAATTGACAAGAATCTATCTGAAATTTATGTGATTTTAATTAGAAATAAGATGATATTTTAAATTTCTTTGTTTCTGAAAAAATATAGCCTCGGCTTTAGGACATGATATTAAATCTAATTAGATATCAACTTTGCCCCAACTTTAGACGCCATGATTATGAACACATTCATATCAGACATTTTAGAACCCAGAGATGCATTTTCCAGTAGCACATTGTTTTAATTTGTGATGAAATGTGTGTTTGATAAGAGACCTGGCCCAGAAAGCTCCAAATTCCACATGCCCTGTAGGGAGCCCTTTATTTCCAGTGACATATATTGGAGTTATTCTTCTTTGTTCATATGATTTACATTCAAAAATCTATTGAATGTGCCCCTAGAGAAGTGCAGATGGCTGTTTTAATAATCATGTTGGTATTCGGGTGGAATGGAGTGGGTAGAACTGAAAGAACTTGCGGGAATATTGTTCCTGGAATCCATAGTTCCACCAGCCTGCGTGTAATAAAGTGCAGTAGTGTAGCTAGAGTTTGCCGAATAAAGTTCATAACTGCTTCCTGTAAATACGGATCTTTTAGCCTTCTTCCAAGTTTGGAGAGCCCTCAGCACACACCAGAAGTGACACAATATCTGCTGGGTCAGCAGATGGCAGGGTTTTACTGCCTCTGTCTCTCTCCGACAGAGGGTAACAGGAAGTGACTCAGAGCGTTTGGCTGTTTGGTGTCCAGTGCTGGTTTTAGTAGGGGTCATATTTGGCCTCCAAGTTCTGCTTCTGACTCCAGTTATTCTGTGCTATGAGGAAGTGTTGGAACTGAGATAGCCCTCCAGCTTGACACCCACTGGCAAAATCCCTACCATAGTAGGCCCATGGAAACAGGGGGGCATTACGTTCTGAAAGGACAGCATTACATGCAAGGAGGTAGAATAACAAGTCATTTTAATATCTCTTGCTTATGATATTCTTGGAATATCTACATTACTCATGACAATCAGACCTCTGTATTGTGCTTTTAGGCTGTCATCCACGTGTGTGTATAAAGTAAAATTGAAATATGAAAAATACATATTTGTTTCACACTTAGCACAATGCCCATAGAATAGACACCGTATTACACCTATTGTGGCTTGGATCTGGAATGTGTACCAAAACTATCCTATATCTGGATGCTTTGGATCATCTATGGAAATATGCGCTGTTTGAAGATTGGGGCCTGGTCTGGAGCAGTAGATTACGAGCATGTGGTAGATTATTGGTGTGTGATGGAAGATAGTTATTTGGCAGATCGTAGATTTTAGGCAATGTGTGCATTAGATTACAACTGGGTGGAGGGTAATAGATAACGGGTGTGTGGTGGAGTAGGGAAGGGGCAGAATACTGACGTTGGACCTAGGAGTGAGTCACTGGGACAGGACCTGGAAGGATAAATGCAACTTCCTCCCTTCTTCTGGGACCTGGCTTCCTGTTTGCAACGCTGTGAGGAATTGCCTCCACCTCCATCTCGCCGATGTGTTGCCACTGTTGCTGGCCACCTATGAATGCATTGTTATCCTGTTGCACTGTTGGCTAAAATAAACCTTTCCTTCCTAGATTTGTGTATGTGGGGCATTGAGGCACAAAAATCTAACTAAGACAATGCCCACTGTAGAAATGAGAAAAAAAGTAGTTCTAGAAAGGTAAAATGACTTGTGCAGCAGTCGACCTAGAGATAGGGAAAAGCAAGGCAGGGATTTGAAGTTAGCATTGTCTATCTCAAAGCTATATTTTCTTGCTTATGGATGAGGCTTTCCTAGTGTAGGGGCACCTCATTGAGATTCACAGGTTTGTGGAAGGGAGGTAGAATTTAGTTGTGGCTTGATTAATTTGAAAAAAAATACATATCACAGTAGCCCAATTTATTTTAGTAGTCTTTCTATTCTGATGAATGATAGTAAAACTTGCTCCACTAAGACAGAGAGCATCTCTGGTGCTTGTATCACATGGAAGGCTGGTGCATAGTCAGGAAAGGGATCTGACCCTTGAGACTTGCACTCTCCTTACCACTCCCATTTATAATGTCTGAAAATCAAACTCCCATTTATAATGTCTGAAAATCAATCTCTTTAAACTTAATTTTGTTAGCCTAGGTCATTCAAGGGAGCAATTAGTTCTTCCAGGTACTTTTCAGCATTTTTCAGATGCTTTCAGAAACTTACCTTGTAATATTTTAATTGAACCATATCACTTGTGATTCTAACAGTAATATGGATTTTACACAGCTGTTTACACTAATATGTGTTAAAATGCCTAATTACCACTGCAATCACAGCTTGGCTCAATAGTCTCGCCAGTGCTTAAGTTTGTGTCTTAATCAAACCCAAACGTCAATGAGCATTCTAACTCCTGCAATTTGTAAACTGGATTAAGGACCATAAATGTGATCCTTCAAACAACACAGAATTTTGCATATTTCATGCTGATCTGCTCATCTGCTTGTTATGTTGTTTCTGAGATTTTTGAAAAAAGTACTTGTTGTTAAAATGAAGCCAGAATGTGGATAAGGTGGGTGTTTATTGATGAGATAGAAGGGACAGTTTGAGACGGCCTGAGGAAAGTGGCAGCTGACTCTGATAGCATGTTTAACTACGTGACTTTCTAATGTAAAGTTACATTATTGTCTGATATTCTTTAGCCAATTAGATAAACACTATAATTTATTTTTCGTGAGTTTTGATCACCTGCAAAATTTTAGGAACTATAGTGAGAGCTGGTAATTGCAGTAGAATGTCACATGGGTTAAACTACAACTCTCCCACTTGTAACTTCCTTTCTGAAATAGCCATTTCCTTTTCGGTATCTTCTTCACAAATGTACTGTAGTCTTCTCATGGGGCTGATGGGTCTCATCTGCACCTCTTGCATGCCTTGGTTTCATTTCTTTAGGCACTTGCTGTTGGATCATGACAACTTAATGTGATGAAGAGTTCAGGTAAACATGTAGGTAGGCCAAAAGTTCTTTACATTGGAGCCTTCTTATATGTGCAGTAATGAGCATTCTTCTGAAAAAAAAAAAAAACAAAGTCTTTTTTTGAGAGGGGGTGGACATTCTGAGAACTGTTTGTTGACCTGTCCCCCATCATGGTCATGCCTGTGGCCAGTGTCCAGAGCTCACTCCCTTCCTAGTCTGTGTTTTTCAAGTGCCGAAAACTAGACCTGAATTTTGCCTCCAAAGAGCTAACCCATGCAGATATAGTCTAGAAACCGACCATACCTTTTAAATGAGTATGTTTCATTACCATTAACAGAGCACAGTTTTTCACAAATATATTTTACAAATCTCTTCTTTCCCCCTCCTCTGCACTCTTACATAGTCTACCTACACATTATAAAGTTTGAAAGAATAGAAACTGTGTCTTATTTTCTTTTTAAAAATAAATATTTTGGTGTTCAGTAAATGTTCAGGGTATACATTGTTCTAGCACAGATTTTTTTGTTCTTGCTTCAAATACTCTTTTTAGCATTACAGCTTCAAAAATGTACAATTCAAACAGACAAGAAGATGATTCAGATTTTGGAAGCAGATTTGGCTTATAGAATTTATTCCAGTGCCATGTCTTTTCTCAAGTCTGAGGGTCTCAACCGTTAAGGCTGAACTCGTGCTATTTGAGTCAGCATTGCCTTTCAATGGCATTATTATTATTATTATTATTTATCATTGCTTCAGCTTTTACTATATTCTCGGTGCTGCGGAAGACATTAAAAAGACACAGTTCTTGCCTTGGGGCTTACACTCAGATAGGCAAACAAATAAAATGTATTTAAGAAGAGGTAGATTGATTGCAGAGATGCAATTTCCCAGGTGTCTGCATTTGCACTATGGGCTAGTTTGTCTTTTAACTAGCTGTGGGCTAAAATAAATCTTAAAACTTTTCTTCAGAACAAGGTCAAAAAATGACAAGAGCACAGAAAAAACATGAGCCTTGAAAGGCAGAATATAAAAACCTTGGGTGTCCAGAACGTCCTGATTTTTGATTTCTATTGGGTGTTGAAGCTTTTTCTTTCCTCGTGTCTCTCTCAGCAATTATTCTCACTGGAAAGAAATCATCAACTAAAAAATAGTCAGATTTTAAGGCTTATGATCAAGTATTGCACCAGCCTTTTCGCTATCAAATCACGTTAAATCATGGGTTAGTCTTCTCATGAATTAAAATATTTATTTGCTAGTTTTCCTTGTAGACTAAAATATTTATTAGGACAATTTTAATTATGAATATATATCTTTCATTTTTGAAATATAATTTATAAACTGAGTTAAATAAAATACATTTTATGTTTTTTATTATTAGTAGATATTTATTTTTTTTCTCATAAAGATATAGATCAGAAACAAACATTTCTTTTTTCTAGACTATCTGGTGTTTGTGGAAAATATTTATGTGTGTTAGGAAAGTTTCAAAAAGCAAGCCAAGTGTGATGACTTAGGCCTATAATCCCAACCTTCTGCAAAGCTGAGGCAGGAGGATTATCAAGTTTGAGCTCAATCTAGGCAATTTATTGAATTAGACACTATCTCAAAAAAAGAGAGAGAAAAAATAAATCTATCTAGAGTTGCAGCTCAATGTGAAGGCCCTGGATTCAATTCCCATTAACAACCATCAACACACACACACACACACACACACACACACACACACACACACACACACACACTCACTCGATTCAGAAAGCATCTTTATGTTAGAAATCTAGATCCTGGGTGTGCTCATAATTGAATGACATCAAATTCTGCTTCTGGGAGTAAGTCAGGGGCAAACTTTGAAAGCAATGTTCATCCTTGTGTAAAAATGCAGTGACGTCGGGAGTGTAAAGAGACTGGCAATGACTTTCCCCACACAGTGGAGAGGGGAGTTCCATCCCATTTGGTCTCCGTGGGCTCCAGGGCCTCGACAGGCTCCTTAACCAGGTTCTCGGTCTGTGTAAAAAGATGGAAGCGTGCTGCGCCATGCATATTTAGGTGTTGGTTTCCGAAGTTTCTGTTTAATTGCACTTTCTCATCACATGCTGCAGTGTGGTATGCCCTTCCAGATGGCCCACACAAATGCTTTGTCGTACTCCACTCACTCTTTTTGCATGTCAAGCATCTCTGGGACTACATACATCACCAATTAGCATCTTACATTCATTTGACAGAAATGATTCTGCAACATTTTATGCAGCAGCGTTCTTTGGTAATATTTGCATGCTGTGATGTTCTTCTCATGTAAGAATCAAAGTTGTGACTGCCAAATTTTCATTTCAGCTTCTGCCTCCCCCACATGTTTTTACCCCCGTAGCACCATTTGATCTGTGTTTTAAGGGCAACATCTTCTTACATGTTATATCTCTGGAACCTAATGAGACAATATTAGTGTATTTTATGAGTGCATACTGTGTTTTTAGGCTCTAAATCATGAAACTTCCTCATTGATTCAGAGACATGGCGTTGTAATTTTTCAGATTTTTGTAAAAATATTCAGCTAGCCACTTTTTATTTCGAGCTCTATGCTAAGCATTTCATACAGTGAACTTTTGTTCTGGCACTAATGGTGAAGCGTGACCCTAGTTTAAAAGTCCCTTTTAGCCAAAGAGATAAGATACACCAAAGTGACTAAATTGCCATCTGGCATGTGGTGGCAGTTGCTTTAATAAGTCCTCTAGAGTGAACAATATCGGCTCTGGAGGGCAAGTGAGTGGAATGCCCAGAACTCACTGGGGTAATGTCTCCTTGGTATCTCCACGTGGTGGTCTCATGGATATTTCAAACTTTGTACGCTTACTCACAGAATCTTGAACACTATTCCCTTCCGGTCTTTATACATGATACTTCATTTTGCATTTGCTCAGGCCAGAAATCTGGGGTCATCAGGAAGATCTTCATTTCTTTTCTCTGCTCCATTTCTTTCCTCTGGGAATTTGTTCTTAAGCCCTGCTTCTGCCTTGTTATATCCTGAATCAGCCCAGTTTCTACCACTTCCAGCCTCATTCTGACTTCTAAATTCCTGAAAAGCTTCTCTGATGTATCTTCCCTATTCTATGTCAGCATTATGGATAGTATTGTGGTTTGGATCTGGAATGTTCCCCCAAAGTCTCATGTCTTTTGATGTTATGGATTAGCTATGGAGCCATGTGCCCTTGGGAGATTGGGACCTGATCTAAAGGGGTGGATTAGGAGCTTGTGGTGGAATACAGGCACGTGGATTGAGCTCAAATTCTATTATCCTTTGTCAATATGCAATGAAACTTAATCATTGGTGTTATGGTTTAAATCTAGAATGTCCTCCCAAAGCTTCATGTGTTTGGATATTATGAATTGTACATGTATTTCACATGCTGTTGGGCGGTGGGGCCTGGTTGGAAGGGGTGGATCATTGGAGCTTCACCTGAAAGAGTATATGCTAGCTCTGTGCTCATTTGACTCTTTGTCACCCTTGCCAAGCCTTTCAGTAACTGCCAGCTTCTCATAAATGGATTGAGGGCTTCTGAAACCATGAGCTAAAAAGAAACCTTTTCTAATTAAGTTGTGAATGTTGGGTATTCTGTCCCAGCAATGAATAAGTAATTTAGACAAAAATTGGTACCAGAGAAGTAGGGTCACTACTGTAACATTATCTAATGATGTGGTTGAGAAGTTTTTGGAACTGGTTTGCAGGTTTTTGGAATGTTTCAGAGATACTAGCTAGCAAGCCTTGGAATGCCAAAGCCAAGCTTGATGGGAGATTCTGAACAGAGCTCGGAAGACCAGAATGCTGACAGAAATGTAAATAAGAAGGGCCGAGCACAAGAGGTTTACAGATTGGAAGGAGGATTCCCTGTGCAGTTGGTCTATAAATTATGTGTGCTGTGTGCACTGGAAAAAAGGGTCTCAGCATTCTGTCCCTGTTCTGAGACATTGCCTGAAACTGAGACTAATGCTGGTGGACTGCTTAATCTGGCTGAGGAAATTTCAAGGCAAGCTAATGTTCTGGCTGTCACATGGGTACTGCTTGCAGCTTTTAGCCGGATCTACATGAAACGCATGCAAAAACAGCAGAGAAAAAAGATATCAAAAGTTTGTAATTTGCCAGACTGAGAGCAACTGCAAAATTGAGGAAAGAGTTGAAGAGATTAGCTCTTAGATGAAGAAATTAAGAGATGAGTTGTTGAAAAGATTAGCATTAAAAAGAAGCCTTGTACTTGGGGTCAGTGCTGTAGGAAATATCCCTTGAAGGCATCTCAGGAATCAGCAAGGCTCAGACTTTCTGAGTTCCAGATTACAAGGGCAAATGATTTTGTTTTGAGTGCAGCCTGCAGGGCAACCTAGGAAAATGAACCTGGAAAGAAGTGTCCAGTTATCTAAGAACTCAGAGGCCTCTGTGGGCAGGGCACAAGGGGCCAACCTACTGCTCAAGGCATTGGCAGACCTTGGCATCATCCACATGCTGGTTTCACAGGCATACGGAATAGAATTATAGGGTCAGGAAGGCTTCTACCCAGACATCACAAGACGTCCTTGGAGGCCAGGCAGTGTGTCCCTGGGAGGGCAGTGCATGGAGTTGTAAAGGTGAAGGTGCCGTGGAGACCCCATGCGGAGATGCCAGGAACACGGATTGTCTGCACAGGAAAGCCACAGATTGTGAGAAGAGGTCGTCTAAAAGCACAAAAGAAAAAAAAAATGGAAGTGGTAGCCAGAGGCCATGCCGTAGTGCCAGGGAGTCCCAGCATCTCTGGAGCTCACGTCCTAGCATAGCATGGCCCAGGTACTGGTCAGGGAGCTACAGGATTTCACGTTCGCCTTGCTTGCTTTCAACCATGCTTTTGTTTTATTGTGTTCTAATTTCCTACTACTCCTTTTTGGAATGGAAATTTTTGCCCTGTGCCATCACACTTTGGAAATGTTTAACTTTCCTTAGCTTGCAGCTGAGAGTTTGCCTTGCATCTCAGGAGACTGTGGACTTGAACTTTTAAACAGTGCTGAAACTGTTAAGACATTGGTCATTCTTAGCAAAGGTCTGAGCATATTTTGCATAATAAGGGGGACACGAGTCTTTTTGCGACCAGGGACAGATGTTATGTTTTGGTTTTGAAATGTTTCCCAATTGCCTCATATATGTGAGATACTGTGAATTATATATGGATTTCATATGCTGTTAGGAGGTGGGGGTCTTTTTGGGAGAGATGTGTTATGGTTTGGATCTGGAAGGCCCCCCAAAAGCTTCATGTATTTGGATGTTGTAGATTATGGGTGTACGGTGGATTACAAGTGTGCGGTGGGTTACAGGTATGTGATGGATTACAGGTGTGTGGTGGATTATAGGTGTGTGGTGGATTACATGTGTGTGGTGGGTTACAGGTGTGTGGTGGATTAAAGGTGTGTGGTGGATAAGAAGTGTGTGGTAGATTACTGTGCATGCTACCTAGCGGGGCAGGGTGGTCAGGGGCTTAACGCAGAGGTTTGAACACTGAGGCTTGAACTGAAAAAGGGGTGATCACTGGGGCATGACCTGGAAGGGAGTAGCTCTGCCCTTCCTCCCTCCCTTGGCTTCCTTTCTGCCATGCTATGAGCAGCTGTCCTCTGCCAGATCCTTCCTGCCATGTGCTTCCACCTTTGCCAGCCACCCACGAATGGACCGAGGCCTACTGAAACTAAGAGCTAAAATAAATCTACCCTCCCTAATGCTGTGGGTGTGGGTGTTGACTCACAACAACATGAAAGTAGCCAAGAGAGAATGGATCTTGGGGTGTGACCTGAACGGGCTGGCGCTAGCTCTGCCTTCCTTGCTCTCTCGGCTTCTTGTTTGCTGTGCTGTGAGCGACTCCTCTTGGCTGGGCCTCCGCATGCCTTTCTACTACTCCCAGCTGCCCGTGAATGGACTGAGAGCTTTTAACTGAGCTGAAGCCAACCTTTCCCCCCTTAGGTTGTGGATGTTGGGTATTGTGTCCTAGCAACAAGTAAGTGACTAAGGTAACTGGGTACCAAGATTCAGTCTTTGACAGAGAATTAAAGAAGTACATTGTAGCATTCTTGATCTTACTGAGTTCAAGGAAAACATGTCTTCTGAATCTGTGGCATAGATCATTTTGTATATTGCAATGTAGTTGTGCTTATTTGCTTGGTCACTAGACAGCAGTGAACTTTAGCTGTTGCAAAGCTCTCCTTCCAAATCCACAGCACTACTTCTACAGCTCAGTTGAAGGCAGAACTTAGAGCTCCCCCTGTGCTTTGACCCATGGAAGCTTTTAGGTTTTTTTTTTTTTTTTTTTTAATTTGATTGTTTTGGTCTTCCATTTACATAAATTAGTTCAACAAAACAGCTTATAGTCACTTAAAAATAAACATTGTCAAGAATTCTGCAGTGTAGGTTTTTAAAAATCTCTTTGTTTTTGAGACAGAGTCTTGCTCTGTAGTCTAGGATGGTCCTGAACTCACTATATAGCCCAGGTGGGCCTCAAAGTCATGGCAATCATCCTGCATCAGCCTCCTAAATGCTGGTATTACAGTCATGCACCACCACATGTAGCTGGCTAAGTGGTGCTGGAAAATTAAACTCAGGCCTTTATGCCTGCTAGGCAAGTTCACTAACCACTATGCTATTCTTCCAGCCCAGCAACATAGTTTTAAAATATGACTCATAAATAAATCTGACAGAGAATGCCAGGGAATCTTACCAGGTAAGAAAAACTGTCTTAAAAGAGCCTAAGGAATACATTCAAAATTACAAAGAGAATAATGTTAATGTCAAATATTATTTAAGATCAAAGCATTGTCATTAAAACAAAGATGTTCTGGAAAGATGGGGAAAAGAACAAAGTAAAATAAAACGAGAGTGACAAATGGTTTCTATCTTGGAGCTGTTATGTGGGGAAATTCTCTAAACAGGATCCTGAAGGTTTTACAGAATTCATCATTTCTATTACTCCCGTTTTCTGGTAAAATGCAAATTAGATGCAAGCAGTTTTTCAAAACACTGTTTTATGCGTCTGATGGGCCAAAACTATTGAAGCAAATCAGATCTCTCATTTTAATGTGCATTTACACATTTAAAAATTTGTATTATTGACTATGCTGAATGTCATGACTTCCGAAGGACCATTACGGCTCACTGGATAGCTTTTTATTTGGCATTGTATCAATTTGGAGACCAGGACATGACGATCTTGATGCAGAGAGCAGGTATGTGTGTGAGAAGTGACATGGAAAAACTAAGGTGCACACGCAGGAGGCAATTTTCAAATGTCATCCTTTCAGCCTTAAAAAAAAAAAAAGGGGGAATGTTCCGCTCCCTGGTCTATGCTAGGCACTTCCGTTTGCGAGCCTTCAGCTTCTCCTCTGTTCACTTCCGTGCTGCAGTGCATGGACAAACATTTGCTCCTTAAATATCACACGTAGCTAATTTACATCAGACACAATGGGCCCAAGAGGGAAAACACTTAATTTTATTAATAGAGTAGATTTTAAATTTCTCTGCAGGAGGCCACATAATGCCCCAAAGGGCTAATTTATTTATAAAGAGATGGTAAATTGGAAGACCCTGGGTGCATATTTCTCCCCTTTGAATTTGTTCTCAGTGAGAGCTACGAGGAGTTCAGTTGGCTCTGAACACTGTCTGTTTGAGTGCTGGAATTGTACTACACCTGATGTGCAAATACCTACGCCCCTGAGGTTTATGACAGGGATGTTAATGCCTGACATAAGCCCCGCTGAAACAAACAGAGCCGGGATGATAATTTTGTAACCTCATGTTGACATAACCCACCAGATTGCTGAAGAGCCCCTCATGTCGAGGAAACAGAGAAACTATAATGATTTTCAGATACAGTTGACAAGAGACCATTTAGTAAACTTTTATTTTTTTTTAACTAACAGTAGGCAGGAATGTTGTATTCGAGGCTGCTACTAATAATCTCATCAGAATGCAAAAGCAGCGACTGTGTTATAAAACCAATGATCTGTTATATTCTGCAAGAATTTACAAAAGCCTAATGTCATTTACTACACCATGAGAACCATACTTGGTTAAAAAAAATAAAACACAACAGAATTCAAAAACTGATTACAGCTGACGAAAAATAAACTGTGTGCAAACGCAGTGTTCTGAAGGTGTACCAGAAGGTAGTTAGATATGGAGTCCCGTGGTGACTTCTGAACCAGTATTTGGGAATGTGTATGTATGCACCTTTATTTAGGCCCACGTTGGAAATTGGAGCACCCACTCAAGCCCAGGGGCTCCGGTCCCCGGTTAGCGCAGCGTGCGTGCTCCCAGCTCAGGCTGCAGGGTACTTGTAGGCTCAAAACAGTTTGCTAGTTTTTTCCCTTTGCTTTCTCA
This sequence comes from Ctenodactylus gundi, assembly GCA_004027205.1. Lineage (NCBI taxonomy): Eukaryota > Metazoa > Chordata > Mammalia > Rodentia > Ctenodactylidae > Ctenodactylus > Ctenodactylus gundi. The sequence goes on from PVKB01000231.1 coordinate 100,164, forward strand.
GCAGCATTTTTGACAAAAGTCTATCTGTAATAGACTTACATATATAATTTAAATGATCTCAAGGGGGAAGAACTTTTTCCAGGAGTGTTTGGAAGCAACCACTACAACTGAAAAGTCAGAGGCAGGGATCAGTCATGACCAGCTGGGTTCAGACGGCCTGTCCTCTGCTCAACGGTCCTAAGGAAGGAAGCAATAGGAGATACGGCTTCCTGTCACCATCTGGCCTGGCGTTGGTGAAGGCTTCATGAGCTCAATTATGCCCCTTTGTTGCATTTTCATTTTATAAGAAAATGATTCTGTTCAAAAAATTATTCTTGGTGCCTGAATTAAATTCTTCTTTCTTTTATTCAGTGATGAAAACAAATAGTTTTTGTAACCCCCCCTCCCACCCCCTCGCCCTCATCTCTCTCATCTATCTTCAATCTAATATGGAGAGAAACAAAGCGACACAGAGAGAAAACTTTCTTGCAATTGCTGTAATTTTTGAAAAAAATTGATTAAAACTCTCTTTTTTCAAATTAGGTCGTTTAGTGTCATTTTTATCACCAAAATGGAAGTGCCAGACGGTGAGAAGCAGAGGGTCTCACTATTAAAGGACATTTTCTAACCAGCTTCCAGCAGGCTCCTTGTGGCGAATGTATTCGTAGATGCCCTTGAAGTTGCACTTGGTCTTGCAAACTTGCAGAGAGTCATTCTGATGTGTTGACTTAGGCACCTGTAAGACATCTGGCAATAATGAAGATGGAGCTTTCAGTGCTTTGGGCTTTTATGAATGAGTTATAGTATAGTCATTTCTACTGGAGGAGGCAGCCCATATTTCCTGACTGCTTGGAGGTTGCATGTATTGATAGTTGTACAGAAAAAAAAAAAAAAACAATCGAGATCTACTTTTAAGCCTGCGTTCTTTTCAAATCCATTGGCTTGAGAATCCAATAAAAATAAGCTTGCAACTCAGAAGATACTTTGTCTCACGGGATAGGCTGAGGTGTCTTGTGGAAATGCAGGTCTGTCTTCTGAAGGCGTTCAAATCGCTCAGGGCAGTAGTTCAGTGTGTAAACAGTCTCCTGTTTTTGCACACCTTTGCTGTTCTCCTGAAGGAAGGCAGGGAATCACAGCCTGTCACCTTCCTCTCCTCTTCAAGAGCAGTCCCAGGGCTGTCTCCCTGAGTCTCCCTAATCTTCACAGGTAAAGTTAATTAATCCTCTCTTCTGTGCCCACTGCACTATCTCTATAATTATCTTAAATCTCTTAACTGTCCTCTAAGTATGCCTGTAAATATGTTTATTTATTGGTTTATCCTACTGGGGCATCAGCCTCTCAATAAATATTATTTTCCATTTGCGGCACATAACTGAGGTCTGGTATGTCACAGCTATCTAATAAATGCTAAACAATAGGTCAAAGCTTCTAGGAAAAGACTGAAAAATGGTACCTGCAATTTAATAAATCTGGATTATTGACCACTTAAGAAGGTTTAAAGAATCTCTGCCCTTCAAGTTATTTAAAAACAAACATGTTTTTTCTCCATCCCAAAATTTTATGGTGCTAGGATAGATCAGTCTCTCAGTCTGATAAGCAATCAACAAGTTTGGCTTTGGTTGGGTTTGATTTGGTCTCATGAGAAGACCATGTATATATAACTAAAAGTATCCCTTCTTTTTGAGTGTATTCTCAGGTTCCCATCCTTTGTGAGAGCCCAGGTACACTGACATGCACATATGAACACACACAACCCTGAAATCAGATGTTATCATTTTATAGATTGGGATAATGAAGTTTGGAAAGGTTAAGTAATGTTGCTTACCAATAGTTATTGAGTGACTGAGAGCAGACTTGAAGTTTTCAAACTCAGGTCCTTTCTCTTCTCTCCTTTCTCACAGAAACAGCCAATAGTAGCGAGACCTCGTGTACGTTAGTCAGCACTTCATCTTGATTACAGTGCTGTGAGGTTAATAGATCGGCAAGGTGCAGAGTGAGGCTTTCAGGATCCTGCCTGTATCCCACATTCTGGGAATGCCCTGAGTTCATGTGGAGCTGGCCTTGGACTTGGATTGAACCTGTGCGCGGTGCTATGAGACTGATGACTGCAGGAACATCATTCATGAGGAGGCTTTAACGATGGGGAGAATACAGTAGGTAGGACTTGGGCCAAAATGTTTACTGTGGATTATGCCAGGATGAGAGCCACCGGTTCCTCTCTGTGATGATATGTGCAGGAAGCAGAATGTGACTCCTGGAGCTGAATTTTAGGAGCGTGATCAATGAGTAGGTTCATCAGGTGCATGGCTTAAGATGTGTAGGGGAACAAGTGGGGGGATCAGAGGAGAAGCGTTATGGTTTGGACCTGTAATGTCCCTCAAAAGACGCATTCATGTATTTGTAAGGTGGGTTGTGGGGTTAATCGGATAAAACAGACAACTGTACGGATATCACATGCCCTTAGGAGGAAAGGCCTATCGGGAGGACGGGTCAGTGAGGGTGCAGGGCACACGCTTGTCCCAGCTCCTCCCCAGTCACTCTTCTTCCTGGCTGCAATGGGATGCACAGCTGCGCTCTGCCCAATCTCTTTCCTCTACGCCCTTCCATCATTGCCAGCCGACCATGAAGGGCCCAAGACCTTCTGAAACTGTGAGCCTAAACGAACCTTTCCTTATTTCAGTTGTGAATGTCAGGCATTGTGTTCCAGCAATGCCAACGAGACTAAGACAACCAGGAAACCAACATTTTCAATGTAAGAGCTTTGAAAGATTAAAAAAGTAGAGTCGGCAAAGGAAAAATAATAATGAAGTTGATAGGGATGAGAGAAAGGTGGGAAGGAGAGAAAGGTGGAGGAGAGCCTGGTTCAGTCACACAATATGTGTCCTTTCGAAATTATCTGCTCATTTTCGACCCAGATTCTTCCTTCTGGTAGATAGGACGCATTTAAAATATTAGCCTTTGATTTCCACAATGCACATGGCTGCCCTATGTGATTGTGGGTGTCAGACTCACAGGGCTGAGAAGAGGGCCATGGTAACCTCATCTTCTATTCCCCAAAGAAAAGTGAATCTGGCTTGTCTTCCACAAGAAAACATTCCTCACAGAATGAGTTCATTTTAGCTGTCAGCCACGGAGTATCTTAGCATCTCTGTTTGCATGCAGCGTTGCCAGCCGAATGCCCACCCACCTCCAGTGGGGATAGGAATCCCCAGTGGAGGAAAAAGGCTGCTTCCAAGTGAGTGAAGCAGCTGTTGTTTTACACAGAAATGTCAAGAGCACAAGCAGATTTCTCATCACCAATTGGTAGTGTCATGGCCAGTGAAATACTTTGTGATTTTTATGTGGTTTGGGAAGAAGCAACTGGTTTCTTTTTTAAGGTTTAAATTATAAATATAAACTTTACTGGAAAGTAAACTCTTGATTAGAATTTATTTTATGCTAATGTCAATATAGGATTTGAATCTGAGACGTGGAAGGTGGGATTGAATTAGCCAGTCTTTGAAATTAAAAGAAGTACTGTCATTTTTCAGGTGCTTTTCTTAGTACTTCAAGGAGTTAAGTGAACTATGCTAGGTGAATCTGAATATATAAATGATAACATATAATTTTACCATGATATGGTTCTGGTATATAAAATATTTCTATTTTCTAAAATTGGTCTCGAATGTCAAGAACTAAAAACAATTACCCAAATGCAAAGAAATATAAACTACATGTCATGTTGTCCTCATACTGACTACTGACCTTTTATTTATTTATGTTTATCCTTCACCCACCTGCAATCTATCCATCATCTATTTGTCTATCCATCATCTAACGGCCATAGGTGAAGGACGTGTGTAGCTGTATGGTGTTAGACAGTATAGGACGCTGACAGTAACATAAACTCCTCTTCTGGGTCTTCTAGAAGGTTCAAATTATTATGACTATTCATATATAGCATGAAGGTAAGTGAATGACCTGATCACAGAAACAGTCATTTTTAAAAATAAAGAAAATGTAAAAAATGGAATTTTCTTCTAACTGAAGAAGGCGGACATCAAACCCCCAAGGGAGATGGGGTTAACCCTTAAGTCTCTCTTAAGGCAGACCCTAGTTATGCGTAAGGATGAGAAAATGCATGTCAGCTGGAGATACACAGAGACTACATGAGAGTTCAACAGAAAGCCAATAAAATCTAGCAGATGATATTATTAATATTACATTCCAGATTGTAGATATCTCTGGTGTTTGCATTATGTGATGGAAGCGGTGGGGCAAATTGGGTAGTTAGCCTGTGCCACTATAGTTTTCAAAAATTATTTCCCAAGTTGCCCCTGTGGTTGGAAGATTTTGAGTTAGGAGCTTATAAGGTGACCATCTTCCTTAGCGCCTCGCTTTGTGGCTAAGGAAATGAGCCAAGGAGATCACAGGACTGGCTGGGAAAGGGCTCTAAGTAAAGATCCTAACTCCAGGTTAGAGCACTACGAATGCTATATCTCTCAAAGATTTTGTCTGTGAGATGTTTTCCTGGCAGTAGCTAGTAACGACTTATCTTAGCCTCAGTCAGCATAGAAGAATCTGGTTTGAAACTTATCATTGTACATTTTTTTTTTTTTTTTACTTGAACCAGCACTTTTCCCGTTTCCATCACTTCTTTCCACGGAGGAGTATCTAGTACTTTCTGCTAAACTACATTAAGCTTGGCCTAAAGCTGCTTCCGCCCATATGCAGGATTTGACCTAGGGCTTTCTCCCTTCCTCCATAGAGAGTGAATTATAACTTAAAGTGATGCATAAACAAACTGTAACCTACTCTTGTAACAAGCAGTTGAGTCTCAGCCAGTCACAGCGACTGAATTTCAACCAACCACTAGCAGCCAACTGTTGAGACTAAGTTCAAATAAATCAAATGCCAAGCTGTCAACAATTCCACTGTCTATGTTCTATGTCGGTGCTTGTCATTTCTTTCCTTTATCTATAAAGAAATCCCGTGTAAGTGGTAGGGTGTGGTGATTTGGGCTCTCTGGGTCTAGATAAACTGCTGAGCGAGTCTACAATTGAAAATCAAAGACAATTAAGAGCTGAAAGCTAGATTATTTTTGTAATTTTCCATTTTAGCGTTTCACAATAATTTTCATAGCAAAAGCTTATTTATTTCCCAATTTACTGTATGCCTATAATTATGTGTGTATGTGTACTCAAGCCAAAGTGTTAGTGTTGACAGGATTTGCAGTTTACCTTGGGACAAAGTGATAACAAGCTTGGTAAAAGGAAGGGTGCGCCTCAGTGCTGCGTTGTTCTATCAATTCCGTGTATAAATGGCTGTTTACTTTACTTAGTCTACATAAGGCTTTGGACTCTGAGCGTGTGTGCCGCCACCTCTGATAATAGAACACCTTGGTCAGAATTCTGGGAAAACATTTTTATTTGCTATTTCACATTGTCGAAAGCATTGGGAGCTTTGTCACACAAACCTGCACTTTGGATACTGCGTGCACACAGACACAGAAGGTTGGGCTCACCTCACTCTTCCCTTCCCGCTCTCCTTCCGCTGGGCCTTCTCCACCCTATGGTGCTTCTGACCCCCACAAGCGTGTATGTCTCACTTTCTGTTTATTCATCCCAAGGACCACATAGAATTGACAGGAGATATTTTCCCAAATGAGTACTCATAAAAATGTTGGCAGAACATCCGATTACAATACCTCTGCGTGTTTTTCTTCCTTTAAAAAAGAGGATCTTTTAATAGCTTCTTTAAGTTTATTTTCTCTGTATTCTTAATTATATTAAATACCCAAGAATGCCTTCCCTGAGTATTCATTTAGAAAGAAGGTTTTGTAGTAGTCACATTTAATTTATCAGGGTGCAATAATTTGTATTTCCCAATCATCTTGCCGACTTTGGCTCATTATACTATTGTTTCACATGAGTAAGTTAGCAAAGTTTGGATTGATTGACTCTAATTAACTAAAACTGGTTCCAGGCTGTGCATCTATTGTCATGGTAGCTAGCCGCAAAGCCCTAAACTGCTCAGCAGTGGTGATATAAGGTAATATTGATTTGAAAACTGTAGCTAATATGTAACCTTGGGCTTATCACTGGAAGACAAACTAAAATAAAAGAAAGAAAGATGTCTTAGGATGGGTTTGAAAGATGCTTGAGAGTATACATCGGAGTTTATAGTGTATTCCCCCTTCATTTTTTTCTGTTCACAGACAATCACAGATGTATTTAACTACAAATGGATTTAAAGTTTAGCAGTTGAGTAAGGATTTCATGCTTTTTTGAAACTATGAAGAAAGGAGACACGTTTGCTGAGATCTACCAAAAACGCCATGGGAGGCTTCCATTTTGGCAGAGGGAATCTTTCTACATACTCTTTATAAGAAAACCAAGAGTGCTTGAAATTTCAGCTTCTCTCTATTACTGATTTTTTCTTTTTTCTTTTTGTAGTCAATCGTAGGCATTGCCTTAGACAAAACGGATTTTAAGACAGTATGGACTACTGAGAGAGAAAAATGTTTGCATTTATATACAGAAGCACGAATAAATATTGTCTTTTCAGGTCTTGCTATTTAGTGCTGGACAGCAGCCAAGTTAAAAAAAAAATATTGGTAGGCAGAATGTTGAGATTCGGCACTGGATTTCTAGCTTTCTTAGGCAAGATGCTACAGCCTTTGGTGCTCCTGGCTTAAAGTGCCAGTAGGGTTCTCCTCACATTTAATTACTATTCTTTATCCACTTTCTCTCTCTCTCTCTCTCTCTCTCTCTCGCTCTCTGTCTCTGTCTCTCTCTCTCTCTTTCTTTTTTTTTTCTTTGTTAAATGTTAGAATGGAACCCAAGAACTCACACAGGAGCCAAGTATTCTACCACTGAGCTGCACTCCCAGCCTGAACCAAATTTATTTTTCCCCATTTTATTGATAGGTATAAGTGCAAAATTTAAGGTTTACAATGAAGTTGAGCACTTTGTGCACATACGTATCTTGTCAAGGTGACAAGGACTTTCCCGCTCTCCTTTTGTCCCTCCCCCTACCCACCCCTTTCTCCCTCCCCATACTACTCCCCGTTTCACTTTGTTTTTCTTTTTAATTTTTTAAGAACCATTTTTAAGAGCTCTTAGCCTGCATCCTTTAAAAATTATTTTTCTTGTTTTCTGTAACACTTTTATAAAGTGAACTGTTCCCCCCTTTAATCACTTACTTTTCATAAACTTCAGCGGAACAGGCTTTAAGTTCCAGCAGAAGGATGAAGTGACAGTTTCGCTAGTATAGTACAGACTGAGGTGGGCTTCAGGAATCCTCGGCCAGAGAAAGAGAAAACTAAAACTTACCAAGTTGTTTCCTTCATTTGCACTGTTCTGAAATCTTATTGAAAATTGAGTCCAGGTGGCTCTTACCTCAGTGTCTTCTCTGTGTCATGGTTTAAATTTCACTAAATGTTTAGTGGCCATGTAAGAAAGGACCAACTCTCAAACGTACAAAAGCCCTACATTTTTCAAATTTCTCCAGAGAAATATAACCAACCGGATGCATTTGTACAGACACACATGTGCTCATGCATCTACATGCACACATAAGATGGCTCACAATTAACTAGCTCAGAGCCCAAAGCCCACATAAAACCACAGGTGTCTTAATGAGGACAGAGCTAGAGGAAAGGAGACTAGAAACAGAACACAAGGATATTGTTTTTGAAAGACAGAAAAAAGGCATATAACATTTGATTTTCTAGTTTTTGAAGTATTTCAAGTGATTGCCGTAAAAAATGGCAGTACAAAATACACCTTTCTTTTTGAATATCTTGGAAACAAGTTGCTTTCGCCTCTTTTTATAAAATGCAAGTAGAGATTATGGTCCTTTCAACAGCTGGCCACCGCAGGCAATGTGGTGCAGTGTGAGCTAGTAGAGTTCCCCGCCTAGGCTTCTCTCTCTAGCCCCCTCTAATGGGCAGGCAGGGAGCTGCACACAGCTGGCCTAGAGACTATCTTTGCCATTGTTTCTAGGATTCTAAGCAACATCTAAAAGACACAGAATATTTGCAATGGCTCTGCCTCCTTAGTACCAATTACAACATTAGTAATTTGCTTCTGCCAAATAGCAGGCGAGTATAAGTTCTCTTGCTAATAAATATTTATTGGAACTTTTGTAATAATCAGACATATTTTTTGATTCTCTCATAAGCATTCAACTCCAAAGAGAATGTAATAGAAGAAGTCATCATCATGCCTGTTAGAAATTTATATGTTTTCCAGGAAGCAAGTCTAATATGTGGCAAATTAATAACACACAGTGAGGTATTAGTCATTCTTTACAAATAAAAAATATCCTATTGAAATTCTGTGGTGTCAGACATAAATTTGAGATAAAACAGCTTTTTCCCTTTGTTGTTGTAGTATTTGCTAATGTATTGCAAAATTGAGTAGTATTGCTTAAGCTGTGTCAGGCATTAGCTATTGTTATTCAAACCATGCCAGTTTCTTTCAACAATATTCTGTTTTCCTAATGTCTTTGCATTTAATTTATATAACTTATTAGTCAAATTTATCTAAACTGTTTAAGGAATACCTAAGAATGAATTTTTGATAGAGGGGAATATTTGGAGATCCTGCCTGTGAAATAGAACATATTCCTGGATTAGCATTTTTCATTTCTAAAACAAATGAGTGAAATTATCACTTTCAAAAGAGGAAGGCTTACTTTGGTTCACAGGTTTGTATACTTTTGTACATAAATGTTTGGCCCCATTGTTTTGGGGTGAGGCAGTCCATGTTGGTGGAGCAAGAGATGGAGTCAAGCTTCTCAACTTGTGGTCAGGAAGTGAAAGGAAGAACAGACTTGAGTCGCACAGTCCCCATAAGGACAGCTCCCGAGGCCCTAAAGCCTGTCACTTGATTGCTTCTCCTAGTAGTGCCTCCGTAGAGGCAAAGCATCCGAAGCAAGAAGGGCTGTTGAGGGACATCTGAGATCAAAATCATAGCAGACCCTATGAGCATAGTTTGCCCTCCGAGAAGCCTTGCAGTTTCCCCAAAGATTGGCGTTACTATGACAGACGAGTCTCTGATACTCATTTTATGAATATCATCCTCTAGCTTTTACCCAAGAAAGGAAAATAGCATGTTTGGAAATTGATTGGATAACAGCTACTTTTCTAGTAACTTCTAGAAATGTGAAATACCCTGATTTCCTTGAGAAGGCAAATCGATCGCAATAGCTTCAGTTTAGCTAATAAGTACTCATTCCAAGAGGAATCTGGTGGCAGAAAATAGCATTAGGGCAATGACTGAGCTGAAGGCACAGCAAAAATGTTTTATTGAGGAGGCTGGGTCCTCATGGTGAGTGAAGAGAATAGGAAAAACACCAAGATCAGTGCTGAAATACACTAACATTAAACTTAGAAATACCCACCGTAAGGTACAAAGGAAAGCAAGAGAAAATCGCGGTTAGGTCACTGGCTATGGGAAAGGTCTGACAAAACAGAGCTAGGTCTGAGGGCAGGTCAAGGAAGGTGTTCAAGCCTAAGCTTTTCAAAGGGGAGATTATCCGCTACATCCTTATTGTGGCTTGGATCTGAAGTGTCCCACAAAAGTCTCATGTACTTAAATGTTATAGATTGTCTATGGAACCATGTGCTGTTGGGAAATTGGGGCCTAGTCTGGAAGGGTGGACTACAGGAGTGTAAATTGGATTAACGGCATGGAAGTTGGATTAATGGTGTGTAGTGGGGGTTTACCACACCTTCCACACTGGGATCCAGGAGGGGCTAATCACGGGGATGAGACCTGGAAGGATATATAAGCTGCTTCCTGCCTCCCTTGGAGGACGAGTCTCTGCTAGTCTCAACTGCCTTCCTGTGTGTGATGTCGTGAGAAGCCATCTCTGCCTCTGCCCTGTACTTCCACTGCTGCCAGCTGCCCCCGAATGGATTGTGACCTTCTGAAACTGTGAGCTAAAACAAACCTTTCTTCCCCTAAATTTGTGGATGTCCGGCATTGAGTCACAGCAATGAACAAGTAATGAAGACAATCATTTTCGCAAGGCTTGAGGCTTATATTAGCAAGGCGGGCAAGGCAGTTAATGCACTTAACATGAGGGTAACGGCTAACTGGGACAGAGAACCAAGCTCCAACCCAGCTCCAGGCAGCAACCCTTTCACTAACAGGCTTACAACAAAATCTCCCTGCGCTTTATCTGAAAAGCAAGAGGTTGACAAACAACGTAAGGTAGGTTGATTCCTGCTAAAATCACGGAAAGCTGAAGAGACAGTGGTCTTGGGGCTTTGTTGATGGATGTGTGGAGACGCAGAATCTTGGCCCCAGCCCAGACCCACGACCTACGAAGTGGAACCTGCAACGTAGCAAGCTACTCCAGTGACGCCTTGCACATTACAGCTAGAGAGTGTACTTTAGAAGGAAATATTTCTCCCTTTTCTAGAGTCAGCAACAGTCACTGGAGTCCACGACACAGACCTCACAGTCTTTAAAATTCCAGTGTTTGCTAGTCAGTTATTCTGTCAGTTATCACTTGCGTCTTAGGCCAAACCTCCACTACAGATGAATGATAGTTGCTAAATAAATAACTACTGACTGAATGAATAGATAGCTCATCCTGAATTGAAAATGTTGTCTATACATTATTTACACTAGCCATCACTGGCACCAAAATTAAAAAAGATCCTTTTTTTTGTTTTGTATAAACTTTTATTTTCTAAGGCTAAATATGCCCAGTTCCTTTTACTCATGTCATATTTCATGATGCGTAATTTGCTCACTGCCCTTGGCACCTTTCTCGGGCCATGTATTGGATTTCAAGTGCCTCTCATGGGCCATGTGATCTAGGACGCAACCCATCCCCGATTCACCCTCAGCACTCGGTATATGAGGGAAACAAGCTGATGACATTGCCTCTGCTCTGGGCTTTTCTCATTTAGTAAATTGGATGTCACATCACTAAAAATAGGAAGTTTGAACTTGGGCTCCTTCTTTTTCTTTGTCTGAGGTTATTTTGCTTACCACAATGAAGGCCACAGAAGCTAAATATATGTCTACTTGAATGATGACTTTATAGCAATAAAATGAGCCCACAGGGGCTAATGACTCTGTAATCAGCTTTTTCAACCACTTTTTATATTGGGCATAATTTTCTCTCTCTCTGAGAAATTCTACATCATTTATCACTGGACTAACATGAGTGAAAGGAGAAAGGCACGAGCTGAGAGATTAGAGGCCACCGCCTGTCTGCTTTGCAATCATACACCAACCAGGCCTGAAGGAGTTTGCTCAATTTTAGATACCAGGATAGTGGCTGCTCGTGTCCTTTATTGGGTTGAGAATTCTTTTTATAGCATTGGTGGAAGAAATTAAGTTTTGAGAATACTTTCGTGTGCTCATAGGTTAAAAATAGCGAGTCTATGTCTTGTGTGGTGGTGTGTGCCTATAATCCCAGCACTCCAGGAGGCTGAGGCAGGAGCATGACAATGCAAGCTCAGCCCAGACGATTTAGTGACTTCACAGAAGCTGGTCTTAAAATATAAAAAGATCCTAGGGATTTAATGCAAAAAAACAAATCAAAGCAACACAAATCGACCTAACATCAAGTCAGTGCCTTGTTTGAAAAGTTCATTTTAATTGTCTGCGCCACCTCCTGGTTGGCGTTAAGGGAAAGGTTCCAAATTCTTCCTGCTGACCTACCTGAAAATTGGACTTGGGTAAATCACCCTCTTCATATTTGGAAGAGCCATACTATTACCATTTTGATGTTTAATGTTATAAAAATACTATTACAAAACCTTTCAACTTTTCTCCAATAATTAATAACTGGATACTCTAGAATTATTTGGACTCACTTTCTGTGGTTTGAAGCCCATTGCTATTTCTTTGACCACTATTTCTTTTCCAGAATTCATGTCTTTTGGGCCTGACTCACAACCTGTTTGTATGGGATATCTTCTGCTTTTTTTCTAGCTTTGTCCTCCAGAAACTTATGGATAAATAGGATTTCATGATACATAGGTAGGTAGATAGGTAGAGATAGGCAGACAGACAACGGGTAGATGGATTTCCTCAGCTGTGCACACTTAAGTTGATTCAATACCTTGGCCTTTGTGAATAATCTACAATGACCACAGGGAGAGGTACAGAAGTCTCTTCAAGACACCAATTTTATTCTTTTTGGATATATATTTAGAAATAAGGATTCTGGATTCTACAATAATTCTACTTCAATTTTTTTAAAGAACTGCAATATTTTTTTCCATAATGATTGTACCAATTTCCATCTTCACCCAGGGTGTAGAAAATGCTCCTTTGCTCTGTGTCCAGGTCTTGTTGTCTCTTAACGTTTTGGTAGTGATCACCTTACCAGCTACGAAGTAGTATCTCATTGCAGTCTTAATTTACAGTTCTCTGATGATTAGTGACATTGACCACCTTCACGTGCCTTTTGGCCATTGATTTCTTTTTAGAAAAAATATCTATTCATTTACCTATGGTGTTTTGACCAAAAATTTGTGTTGTATTGTTTCGTTTTTGCATTGCTATGGAGTTATATATGTTATTTACTTACTCGCTTACTAAGTAATGGAACATATAGTATGTATTACCTACAATTTACCAACAATCTTACTAAGCTTCTTTAGAGCTCATTTTCTACTTAGATTCAATAATTTTAGATAAGGCTAATCCCTGAATTCTATTTATTTGTTTATTTGTGTGTTTGTTTCGAGGATAATCTTGCTCTAAAATGTAGTCTGGTCCTGAACTTACTATGTAGCCCAGGATGGCCTTGAACTCATGGCAATCCTTCTGCTTTAGCGTCCTGAGTGCTGAGATTACGGGGGTGCATCACCATGTTTGGCTTATCTGGTGTCGGGGAATTGAAGCCAGGGCATCTCACTTGCTGGCCAAGGGCTTTAACTGGTGAGTTATGCCCTCAGCCCTCCACGAATTCTTATTCTTCTTTCTACCTGTCATAATGCAATAAGGGCCTCAAGCTGGAAGGGAGGTTCTCCTCGTCATCTCCAACTATGTCTACTAGTTTGAGACATTTAATAAGAGCACTTGTTCAAATCAGGTCAGTCTTATAGTTCTTTTAATTCACTAGGAACAAAGTACAAGTAATAGATCTTATCACACGCACACAGATACACACACACACACGCACACACACACAGAGAGAGAGAGAGAGAGAGAGAGAGAGAGAGAGAGAGAGAGAGACAGAGACAGAGACAGAGACAGAGAGATCTTTCATAAACAAGAAATGTTTTATTGATGTCATCTAAAATGGCCCACCAGCCACACCCTTTTCATAACTCTTATGTCTGGTGTCTGAGTGTAAACCTGGATTGTTTGGCCACTTATAAAAGCCATCTTGAAGTGTCTCCTCTCAAAAGGTTTCTTTGTTCTTAAAAGTTTTTACTTTTTATAGTCACTAGAAATCAGGTAAAAAGTGTTTACTCCTTATATCTGCCTTTATTTCTAGATTCTTGTGTGTTGAAATTCTTGTTTGCTGGAATGACCAAATTTTACATCAGTGATAAAAGGACAGTACCGTTGGCTATGGGGACTCTTGAGCTCTGACTATGACACAATGATGTGTCCTTAGAGCAGTGGTGGTGGAAGGAGTTGAGCTTCTATTAAAGAGACTTTCAGGGCAACATGCAAATCCTACTAACTGAATACTGCATAACTGCAGTGATTGCTTGTTGCTGAAGTTCTGTTCTTCTTAAAGTCCCAACTAAGAAGGAGAAACAAAAATTGTCACTTTTTAAGAAGAGGAGCATAAGGCAAGTTCCTGGGGAGCGCACCCATGAAATAGAACATGTGAAGGTGTAGAATCACAACTGCTAAATATGGGGAACTGATCTGATTCTCTATATTCCCCACATCAAAATATTTTCCCACTCTCCATTGTGTATTTTTAAATTTTTTCTCGGAAGTGGAAGCGTTAGCACCCTTTTGGCCTTCTGAGGCCAGGAATAGTGTGATTTTCTATTGTGAAAACCATTGCTTGAAAAAATAATCTATAGACCAAAATTCTTTGTGAGCACAGACATAAACACTCTAGGTATCATTGTAGCAAATAAATACGTATTTATTACATCATGATTAAGCAGGACTGGTTTAGGGACTGCTAAGTTGGTTTAACATTTGAAAACCGTGTTAGCTGCAAAAACTTTCCACCGACCATACCTGCTTAAGTAAATAAATAAAAAACAGTACAAGCTCTAAGAAAACAAGGATAGAAGACACTTACTAAACCTGATAAAAAACATCTGTGAAGACCTATAGAAAGCATCAAACTTCATGATGACAGCCTGAAGGGCTAACAAGGAAGAGGACGAGGGTGTCCACTGTTACCAATTGTATTCAAAATTACACCAGCATTTCCAATCAGAGAGTTGAAGAAAAGAGAGAAAAGCCATGCAGGTCAGAAGGAAAGAGGGAAAGCGCTTTTATTTTGCATTTCTACATGACTATGTAGAAAATAAAATTATACACAATTTAGAAGAAACCTGAATATTAAATAAGCTTTTCAATATTTTAAGATATAAGATTAATTTACAAGTGTTTGCTTATACTACAATCCTGCTAATTGAAATTTAGTTATTATCATAAAATATGAAATAAGAATGAATCTAACAAAATATACTAAAGTTGTGTACATTGAAAACTTGAAGACAGACAAAATGTTTTAGATGTTAATTATCCTTAAATTGAGCTATAGATCTAATGCAATTCAAATCAAGCTCTCAAATCTCTTTTTTTATTTCCTGAAGGTGACAGACTGATTTTACAAATATAAGAAAACAAAAAAGATTTAGAATAGCCAAGATACTTTTAAAAAGAATGAACTTGGTGGTCTGACACTTTCTGATTTTGAGAATCATAATTGTAGAATAATTAAGACAGCGTGGTACTGGCATTGAGAGTCAGTAGCATAAATGAAACACATTGAAAAGCGTAGGGATAAATGAGTTCTGACAACCCAGTGAAAATTAATATTTTGAAAATACGAACTTTAGTTCATATTAATCACCATTTACAAACATAACTCAAAATGGATAAAAATTAAATATAAGTCGAAAATAGGGGAAATTTGTGGAAGGAAACAGGAAAGAATCTTTTTTGTGACTTTGACTTAGATGAATACTTTTTAAATATGGCAAAAGAATCCAAAAACCAACAAAATTATAAAACATTGAAATATTTCAATTCATTAAAATTAAAAACTTTGTCCTTTAAAGGACACTAAGTGAATAAAACTACTAGCTATAGAAAAGAGAAGCTATTTTTAAGTATTTGTCTGATAGAGAATTGCCCCTGAACAATAAAGAACTCTAAAAAATGTAGTAAGAAGAAAATAAACCTCTCATAAAATTGGGCAAAGGATATGAACAGGCTTTTCATAGAGGAGATATGTAGATGTATGTAGCACCTGAAGACACGTGAAATCACATTAGTCATTAGGAGGTTGTAAGTTAGGAACACGTGAAGTGTGATTACTCTCTGCTGGAATGGCAAAAATTTAAAAGCTTATCACACCCTTTGTGTTTTTTATTTTTTTGAGATCACCCTAATGTAGCCCAGGTGGGTCTTGAACTCACTATGGAGCCCAGGCTGACCTTGGATTCACTGCAATCCTCCTGCCTCAGCCTCTTGAGTGCTGGGATTACAGGCGTTCACCATGCCCTGCTTATGTGGTGCTGGGGAATTGAACTCGGATACTTGCTTGCTAGGCAAGCGCCTTAACCTCTGAGCCATTCCTCCAGCCCTGATCACCCTTAATATAACAAAGATGTGGAGAAACCAAAACTCTGATACACTGATGGTGGACCTGTAAAAAAGGATAGGCATTCCGGAAAAATGGCTTGGTAATCTCTTAAGAAGTCAATGTATGTCCTACCTACTGTATGACACAAACAGTCTATTTTTCTATTTTTCCCTCTTCACTTAAATGAAAATAATCCATAGCTTATACATGACTGTACCTATCCATCCATTCTATAATAGCTCCAAAATAGAAACAACCTGCATATTTGTATGAAGATATGAAAAAATGATTTTTGGTATATTCCTACAATAGAATTCTACAACAAAATAAATACTACATCATTGATATATACCCAAAAGTGATACATTTCAAAATAATTATGCTGACTGGAAAGCAAGACAGAAATGAATAAGTAGAATCTCATTCATGTAAAATTTTAGGAAATTCAAACAAATCTGTAGTGACAGAAAGATGAGTGAGTTCTTGGGGACAGGGTAAGGAATAAGAAATATGCGAAGGGTTGAGGAAAATGTTGGAGGAAGGGTGTATTCATTTTGTTGGTTGTAATAATAGTTTCATGAGTGTATACAAATGTCAAAACATCCAACTGTACATTTCGATATGTGTTCTTTATTTCTGTTAATAAGTCAAGCTGGAGAGAGGGACAACAGTGACAAAGAGAGTGAGAAAGAGAGTCTCTAGAGGATTATACTTCAGTAGGAAGCTGATAGTTTTGAGTCCTTTGCGGGTCTTTCCTTTAACCCTTCCTGCTTTTCTATTTCCATTGTGAGATTAAAAGTATTCTGTCTTCAGGATTCGCGAAAACTGTAATTTCTGAAAATAATTCTAAGTCCCTCGGGATGAAAAGTATACCTCGGCACCTGGAATGGGAAGATAAAAAGAAACAAAATAAATAAATCAACAGAGCTGCTGTTGAAATGAACGGGCCCCGAGGAATGAAGGGAACAGAGCCCACGACGGCACCAGAGCTGGGCAGTGTGGCGGCGCTGTTGGAGGGCCTGCCTGGGGATGGCTCATATTCCGTTTTAGCTATTTGTGTTTGTGCTGCTGTGACATAAAAATTCTCCGGCAAAGTTATTTGGGTCAATTTCCGAGCAGAAATAAAGGAGCAGCTGCGTAATACAGGGCAGGAGAGAATTTGTTACGGGCGAGTATGTCCAAGAAACGATTGTACCTAGAGGCCTCTATGGCTATTTTGAGGAGGCATTGGATTATCTAGTGGAAATGAAGAAATTGATACTCACATGACTTTTTAAAAATTTTTGATCACTATATGCCAGTAAATGTGCTCAGGATTAAGAGTTCGGAGATGGGGAAGATGAGTATTTGTTCTTTGGTTAATTAAAAGAAATCACAGTGCGGTGTGATGAGTAGGGCAACAGTGTCAATTTGTGAAGATCGCAAGTGTGCTTGCTCCAGAATCTCTGCAGAGGAGTGACACTCGTCCTCATCGTGGCAGCAACGACTGTGGCCTTGAAGCTGTTTATACATGTGTGCAAACACATGCGTTCGCACACATGCGCACATGCACACTATTTTTTATTAGATAAAAATTAAAAATACAATTTTAAAAAGGATGCAGTTTCCATCGTCTGCATCAGATGGTGGTAAACACGCGTAGAAACTCCTGAAGGTGTTGAAACCCTGTACTTCACCCTCTCCTCAAGCCTTAATGTCACTGTCTGTGGAAGGATTTCTCCTCGGGTTGAATTTCAATAATGGGCGATTTCCATTCCTAAAACAAAAACCGGAAATAATTGACTCATAAAGCGAAAGTAATTATTTTGACTTACAGTTGTGAAGATTCTGTCCACAGACAGTTGGTTCCATTGCGCTGGGGCCTGTGTCAGGCAGTACATCATGGAAGGGAGCAGGGGGCAGAATCAAAACTTTGTGGCATAAAAATTGGAGAAGAAGAGATCAAGGTCCCACAATCCATTTCGTGGGCACCTCTCCTATGACCAAAAGACCTCCCACTGGGCTCAGCGCTTGACCTTTACGTGAGATCAGCTCTTGACGTGTCCACCTCCTTCCAACAGTGGCATGAGCTGGAAACTGGCTTTAATACATGAGCCTTTGGGAGACACTTTATATCAAAACTCTTGTACTCCCCAAATTCTCCCTCTGAAATGTGAGGTCAGAGGGCAAGGAGCTCATGAGGCAAATAATAAGGGGCAAATTTTCTGTACATGGCCCATAGCAAATGCCAAAATAATGCCAGTGTGGATGTTCTTGTCTGTAGAACAGCAACTTCTTTCTTGTAAACTCGTTTGTGGATGTCTAAAGAATAATGAGGTAGTCACTTGCCTGTTCTTTCTAACCGCTGTAGGGAAAGTGCATGATCCTAGCACAGTATTTCAAAGTTCATATTTGCATCTGTTTTTTTTTTACTTCTAAGAAAAATAACATTTTCTTAGAAAAAATAATAAAAATATGTATATATATATATATATATATATATATATATATATATATATACATGTGTAAAATACATAGTGTCTGCTACATAACAGACATGCAATGATATTCATTTATTTTTATTATTGCTGTTATTCCTAGGACACACTCGAGGTAAGAATGTAACATTTAAAGCAGGGTCAGCCCTATTCCTGGAAAGGACTTTTATTACCTACATACATACTTATATGCAAAGAAGATTAAATTCTTACATGAGTCTGTGTTTATGCCCTGGACTCTTGGCTGTGTGCATCAAATTTATCTAAGTAATTTTTGAGTTGGGAAAGATCAAACTAACCCACTGGATACATCCAGACAACAGTACCATCTCGTCAATCGTGAGCAGGTGTATGGGCAGAAGATTGGACAGGACCTTGGTGCTGTTAGCATCCCGATGTCTTTCTTTAGTATATGTGTACAATGATAACAAGTAACTAAAAACATGCAAACTGCTAACTGTCCTCCAGTGGCCGGAAAGGGTTAATACTACATGTACCTGGGATGAAACAAATAAAGACATTATTCACTTTTGATTTATTTGTTGTTCTAATGTCTTTCTTTGACTCACGAGACTTTCCCATTCTGTATCAATGTCTTCTTCAATTATAGGTAACTTCAATTAGTCCCCCAAACATTAGTAATTCTATTCATTCTCTTATCCCAGTGTGCTCCCAAGCTTACATTTCTCATGCTTTGGTGATCTATGTTGATCTTACATTCATTTACCAAATAAACCTTTTGAAGGAAGTAACTAGGCAACTGCTGTCCAACAGGACCATGAATTGTAGTATTCCCAGGCCAAGATGGCCCAGTTTCTATTAGCTCTCTCAATTTAATGCTTGCTATCACCCCTTTTTTTCCCATAATTGATCCAGTTTTTGTAATAATTTTTATAGTTACCCTCATGCTCTTTCCTTCCCCTAATGGCCACTGCAAGCATACTGATACAATTTGGCTGGACGTGAGGTTGGTCTGAACGTGACCTTTGTTCCTTCCGGCAATCATTGAGGTGTGTTAGGGGATCAGCTGGCTAATAAGCTGCTCTCTTTTCTCCTCGATGCTCTGTGTTTTCTCTGAGGTTGTGATCTTGATGAAAGAGCCTGCAGACACCGAGGGCGATACGTGTGCCACTGAGACTATCTTTCAGTTTCCTCCCAGGATTTTTTAAGTTCCAAAAATCATTTATAAGCCAAATTGAATGCCATATTGTGTTGGTTGGACAAAATACACAGCTCCCGAGCACAACATATGCAAAAAACATACAGATATGACCGCTAGCACTAAGCTGTGAAGACACAATTAAGGTGTTAATGATCTAGACTCAAAAATAGAACCAGAACAAAAGAAAATTGTGAGCATTTTCAAGACACAGTACAAGCGTGTCCACATGGTACAAATGTCACCTTTCTTTGCAGTTACAACAATATGGACACCTGTAAAGTTCAACCAAGTGAGACTTCCAAACTCAAATTTATGCTTGACATGCCAGAACTCAATTGGTACATGTATAGATAGACCCGATATGTGAACGTATCACAATGGAATCATTTTGGAATCTGGCAATGGACTTGTGAATGCCTTATTAAAATGAAGTCGACTTGTCTGGCTCAGAAAGGGTTTCTCAGGAAATACACCTTTCTTCTTATATAACTTGCTTTAATATGTTCAGCAATTAAAATAATATCTTACTGTGTGGTTTAGTTCAGAATGCTGAAGGAGCATTCTTTCAAATGGAGGAGAGTATGCAATTATACACAATCACAAAGAAACCCCCTCATAATTCTGATAATCAGAAATAAATTATTATTTTTAATGGCTTAACCAATACATCTACTTTCTATTTGTTCTTTTTACCTGTATATTATGTGGGCTGTTTCCTTTTTCTCAAGCTTTTACTCCTATCTTCACCACATGTGTTTTATAGCAAATACAGTTATGAATTTGTATCTCTCGGAGATGAACATACACATATACAAGAAATTATTTCACCCATTTCTTTGCACTGTATAATTTTATGCTTATGAAGGCTAAACCTTAAAAATGAGAATCTGCTAAATTGGTATTATAACAAATTTAAATGCATTAGAAGTTCATTTGAAATAATAAGATTTGGGAAATTTCAGTATCTTTTGGTGCTGCATACCAGCAGGATAATTCTGGATTAGTTGGGTAACACTGGATTCAAATATATGCTCATCTTTAGTAAATCAGTAGTTTCCTAAGTAGATCTGCGTAGGTAGCATGCTGAACTGCATATGATCACAGATAGGTATCAAAGATTTTTAGCGAGACTATCAGCTGTTAATTCTGCTGAAGAATTTTAAGTAGAAATTCAGAAGTTATTGTTTCCAGTCAAATTTTCATTTAGAATGTACACTCCTTTTTTCTTGCAGTGGATGTTGGAATTCTCCCTCTTCTGCCAGGATAGTATATTCCTAATATTATGAATTCAGATTGTAACATGAAACTTAACTGTAGCTCAATGTTCAATGATTAAAGTGTTGTACAATCCACTCTGTATTACAGCCCAATTTCTACCTTGGAAAGTTAGTGTAAGACTTGTATCATGTTAGCTACCAAAACAGTTCAAGTCTCAACCTGCAATCACTACTTGTAAATCTATAACATTTTATGGATATATTTTTGAACTGATTTTACTTCTTCATTTTATTTCTTACTCTATTTTCCTTTCATCTAGTTTTTAACCCATTTCAACTTAGAGTTTTTTTACTACTAATTTGTAGTTTCTTATTATGTGTATTAATATTTGT
The DNA here is from genome assembly GCA_004027205.1 of Ctenodactylus gundi. NCBI lineage: Eukaryota > Metazoa > Chordata > Mammalia > Rodentia > Ctenodactylidae > Ctenodactylus > Ctenodactylus gundi. Next base: position 121,142 of record PVKB01000231.1, read on the forward strand.
GAGCCTTCATACAGACATTATTACTTCTGGGAATCCCCAGAATTATGTATGTTCTATTGCTATTGTCTTTTTAGACTCTATCTTAGTTATCTGATGGTTAATTACCTTAGGGTGGACAAGAAGAAAGAAAGATGACCTAAAACCTGAAAGTAGAATCAACGATTTCATGAAGTGGAAGAAGTGGATTATTCATTCTGCAGTTTCCAGATTTTGTGTTCTTGCCAAAATGCCAGAATGTTTTATATGATCCACTTGCAAAACATGGCAAATACAAAAAGACTCTTAATTTTTTGGTGTGGTACATGTGTGCAGAAGCAAATTAGCAACAGATCATTTTTGTTTAGAAATACAGTACAGGTGAGTCTGCCTCTTAACAGGAAGGGGCAGAGAAAGAGACCTTAGCAACCAGCTTGAAAACTTGGATTTAAGGGAGAATTTATTCTAGTACTTTTGTGGGTCAGTACAGAATAATCATGCACTATGGTAGACAATAGATGAATGAAGATTATTGAAGCCCCCAAACAAGATGCACCAGGCAGAGTTAAGCCAAGTTGGTTTTTTTCCCATGAAGCAGGAGAACTGGAGACTAAAAATCTACTTTCTACCTATGCTTTGTTTCATTATGCCAGCTAGTCATTTTCAACCAATCTTTTCTGTTAAGTATTACATCATGTCCATTAAGGCTCTTCTGTTCAGAGCAGAGAAGTAACTTCCTTTGCCAATTAGGCTTTATACCAGCCATAGGTAGCGCTTGTTTTTCTGCTTGGTCCATCATTTACTCATGATAGCTTTGAAAGTGAAAAATAATTCCTCCTGGATGCCCCCTGCACTGGCTCTCTTGTTTTATTTCTCTTTTTCTCTCTCACATCTACAATTTTTTTTTCCACAGGGATGATTCTGATTGACATGAGTTTCATTCTTGCTATCAGAAGTTCAGGATATGACTAGTCCCTTAGGTCAGATACTCTCTCGCTTAGAATTCCAGTCCCGGTGGTTGAGAATTTTGTTATGTGGTTTGTGATATGCTACACAGAACAACTTATTATATTTATAACTCCATAGATAGTGCATAGAATCTTCCCATAGGGTTTCCTAGGAAAGGATGCGGAGTCAAAAGATTACTAGGCTAATCTAAAATTAGTGATGGGATCAAGAGGTTGGAGGAAGGCCAAAATTGATTTTTACATACATGTAAAGAACAAGTGTATTAAATTTGGTAAGGGGGGGGGGGGACTTTAGCACTCACATCTTTTAAATCAATCTGTGATTTTGGGTGAAACATACCTATTTGATATGCTTCAAGAAAATGACCCATGTTGTTTCAGTGTAACCTATTTGTGCTTACCAGCGTTCAGAAAG